>WSFP011412981.1:0-24237 GCA_009831015.1 Picea engelmannii | reverse complement strand
AGCCTTGACGTGGTACATGAAGTATAAGGATACTATACTAGTGGGACAAACAAGGTCCTTGACCGAGATTAAGCATGATCTACTTAGGGAGTTTCAAAATCCTAAGTTATAAACCCAATGCATTACATAAATAAAGGAAATCAAACAGAAGAACGGAGAAACCATATAGGACTATGAACACAATTTAAAATCTTGTTAGATAGGTTGAGGAAGTCGAAATTGCGATGCGCTTGGAAGCTACACCTAGAGGTGTAGAGATATCGATTGGGTTGATGCAGGTTCATTCACAATTGGCCAACCTAACTATGCAACTGCAAGATATTGAAAATACTAAATTCGTGCACGAGCATGTATGGTGTACGACATGTCACTCTGAGGGGCATCTTCAAGACGAGTTCCTTGGCCTTCCAAATTATGTGGAGATAGACACACCAAGTCCATTTCCATATGGACAATCAGAAAATTGCGAGATATGTAAATAATGGGGCCATGTTCCACCTCGTTGTCTCACCTTGTATAAATACCAGATGATGGAACACACTCCATTTTGCAAGTTCTGTAAATATGTCGGCCATTATGTCAATAGCTTTTGCTCACTCTAGTTAATGCAAGATAATACCCACAATGCATTTTGGGTATATTAGGAGCAGAAAGGTAGTGAGCACGGTGGTGCAGAAAGAGGTGGATACCAAGGAGGTCCCTGAGGTGGATATAGGTGCACACTTGTTTTCATTGCAGTGATATTGGCCATGTGTCACGATTTTCTACCAAACTATGTGTGCTCTCTGCATAATTCTATAGCCCTGAGCATGTCACTGAGGATTTCCCCGGTGTACTAAAGAAGTGGGAGGATAGGAATACCAATTGTAACATAGTGCATGTTGATCCACACAAGAATAAGAAGAAGAATGAGCAAGATGACGTCCTGGCAGTAACCCATGGAGGGGAAAAAATAGGATCAAACTTCGAGCATGGTGAAGGATTAGGTCAAAATTCAGATAGAAAACTAAGGAGGGAACCCTATCCCCCTCCAAAGTTTGATGATTCTCATTAGAAGCAGTTTCTGCATGATGCACAAAGAGGACTTCAACAAGAAAGAGCATGCAAGGAGATACAACACTCAACTTAGAGGTTAATTGAAGAGGCTTGGATCTGGGAAGAAGTGTATAGGTTGACACAAAGGTCACCAGAGGAGGCTTATATTCATGATGAGGTGTAGCGGGTGATGTAGAGGTCATTGGATGAAGCTCACACACGTGAAGAATTTCAGCTCATGATACAAAGATCGTTGGAGGAGGCTCACATGTGCGAATAATTACATTGCATGACACAAATATTGATAGAGGAAGCTTGCAAACAAACTGAGTTGTGACGCACTGAGAATAATGCATACGAAGAACAATGTCAGTAGGAGTTGCAACGCATGCAAGAGTCTTACATGAACTGGGTCACAAGGAAGAATCTGAAGACCAAGCAAGTTATTTCTTGCGTTGCTATCTGTGCCTATTGAATGATCCATAATATGCAAGTAAGTTAACTCATATGTTAGCTACTTTCATCAAAGAACAAGGAGTGGAGGCTACCACATCCACTCTACTTCCAGAAAGGAATATTTTCCAGGTCATCAAGAAAAAAGCACAATGGCCAAGAATTTAAGATCACAACAGAGCTTGGTGGATACAACATGGATGGAGTCATGTTGGATCTAGGATCCAACGTGAACATTTTTCCAAAGAAATATTGGGAGGTGATGGGTAAGCCTAAGTTGGTCTGGTCATCCATCTAGCTCCCACTGTCCAATCAATACATGATCTACCCAATAGGCCATCTGGAGCAAGTAGAAGTCAACATAGAAGGGGTGAAAACAAAGGTCGACTATGAGGTCATTGAGATTATGGATGGATCTGATCCATAACCTACATTATTAGGTATTCAATGGGCCTTTAACAATAATGCAGTGATAAACTTGAAGAAGCGACATATGTCCTTTGAAATAGACACCATGCATGTGGTCATGCCATTGGATCCATATGAAGATGACTGGTACAATGAGTTTGTGGATGAGGATGCATGGAGATCAATCATTGAAAATATTTATAAGATCACAGGGCGCAGGGAGGACTACATTAACCCCATAACAGATGGATAATTAAGCTGGAGAAGTGTCAAATCTTATGACATATTTTGAGGATTCCATGGAGAGGTGGTAGAAGAAGCTATATGAAGTATCAACAAGGAGGTGTGTGCATATCTCTGCATAAGATCACGTGGAATAATTTGACTCTTATCGGTATGATGGGTTGGATTCGATGGCTACATTTATTGCATGGCTACAACACATTCCCGAGATTCTGAGGAATCATGCACTTGATAGAGTATTCCTCAAAATTATTGCACGTTGGTGGGATGAAAATCAAGAGTCATATCATGAATGGGTAGCTGTCGAAGCATCCATGCGAGAAAGGTTTCGACCATATGTCGACATTTTTCAATACACAAGTCCTTACAAAAGGTGTTGGATAACTAAGCAGAGGTGAAACACATGTGGTCACTATATCAATGATTGTCGCAAGCTCCCCAAGAAACACCCCATCTCCTCAATTCCTCAAATTTACATTGGGAAAAGAAGGTGAACCTCAATAAACTATGATGATCTATTCCCTACATGATTTTTCCCTAACCCCCTTGAGCATACAAATGCCTCTAACACAACTATCGAAGAAATGGTTAGCCAATAGATCTTAATAGAACCAACCTAGCTTACTCCTCTACCTCCTACGTGGACTCTGACTAGCCGCACCCAGATGTGAATACGTAACAACCCACTTGGGGTTTCCTCATCGCTCTTAACCACTAATCAATTCTCATTGGGGTGCATAGAACCATGCGCTGCACCTCCGACGCGAAAATTCACACATGGGTTCTAATGTCTACATATTTATTAATTTAGAAGATCTGGCGACGACCATATATTGGCAATATCAATGGTTGAGGTGATAGATAATATTCACACATTCGCTACATCTAATTATGGGAATGAAAACCCATTAACACCACTGGAAAGAGGACAATTTCCCCGATTCAAAACAAAAGCAGAAGTTACTTGTAAAAATCAATGCATGACTCAACCTTAATGAAAGTATGACAAAACATACTCCAACATGCTGATCCCAATGGCTAGACTAGGGTGGAGTACTAGTCAATTGAACGAAAAGATGGGACAATGACTTTGCATGCGTGACCAACCAAGTGTCATTATGGCTCCATTCAATTCAAAACCACCCTCACCTTCCACTTCCTCATCGTTCTTAATTTTCTATTTTCTTCATGCCACATATCTTCCTTCCATATCCCCGTAACATAGACCATCACCAATCCCACATCCTAGTTTGCGGGGCAGATTCCATCACCATTACCACCTATTATGAAATGGCTTAATCCATCCAAGCTAAATCCCAGACAAAGTCTAAACATGTGAAAGAAATTTTGCTTCTTGATCTTTTACTTCCCTACGAAGTCCTAATTGAAGGCCTCCCATTCAAAAAATTACCCATCCTCAAGTGTGTCGATTATAATATATGTGATCCCACTAATTTCCTGAAATTCAGTTTGACTGATACACAGAGGTTTTCTGACGCGACGATGGTAAGGATAAGACAATTGTACAAGAATGCGCATGACCATAGAAGAGATTCAAAATCCTATCCCTTATGAAATTCCCTCACTTCGGTCAGGTCGAGGCCATGTGGTCATGTGTTTGGTTCCTCCTCACCAAGGTACAAGGGGGATACCTTTGGTTGGACCGGTTGTATCTCATCGATTAAACCATTATACACAGAGTATCTAGTCTTCCTACATCCACTGAGAATCCAACCAACATTCTTAAATAAAATGATGCATCGTTGGAGGAGGTGTATTTTAAATATGGCACATGAAGAGGCAAACATGACATTCTTATTCCTGCAATAAATGATTCTACAATCCGGTTTGAAAATAAACTACTTGCATGCAAACTTATTCGCAAATGTCGAAAGGAAGAATTCCTAATCGACGTCGTTTTGGTGACTGAGCATTGTGTTGACAAACATCAGCTGGCTTGGGCCCTTACCTCTTTAAAGAATTCATCACTAACTGCCCAAACTCTTAGGATGAGGGGAAGTAATCTCATTACAGTTGGGTACTTTTATTTCTGGGCATGGCACTATGGAAGCCACCCCCCCTCCCCCGATTTTAAATCGATATAGAAACCACCCCCTCATTTCTCTCCCTTGGGTTCTTACCGCTCCAAGATTCTAGGGAGGTCAATGAGAAGGCCATCATTTCTAAAGTGTTCAAGCAATGGTATAACCAACTGATCAATACATTTGTCAAGCAAGTCCGCATACCATCCCACATATTCAACAGGTATGAACATCATCTTCCTTTTACATGTAATTTCCATAATGTGGTCATATGTCCTTGCACAACTATAGGAAATCAAAATACATACTTCCCTTCTGTATTACAGAAAGATATATTATCGAGGGAGTTGAACAATGGCTGACCCAAGACCAGCCTCCCTTCTCTGATATATAATCTTAATTCAGAATCAGGTCAAATCATTCTCAGGACTAGTCCAATATTTCAATGGTGGGAGATAAGACGACACCAATATCCATGAATACAAAATCTCCCCACTCCCCTGCCCATTATGAGAACGCAAGTGGATTTGATGCAGACAATGTTGAAGCCAAAAAGAGAAAGTGAGTGTCCAACACTCATACCCCATATCATATAAACATTGGCTCAAGGTCCGACCACAATCCTTCACCTCCACCCCGACCAAACCCAATTGTATAAGAAGACACCTTGGTTATATCTCCATCCAAACCCTACTCAGGGCCAGTAAATGCCAACATAAAATATCCCATAGGAAAATAACAAGTCTCCCACAATGATATGATCAACAATATGCATATTCTGGGCCAACAATTTGCTCTTCCCTCCTTACCAAAATCTCTATCTTCAGCTAATCCAACCTTCAAGGTTCCGGGAGTCAGTCCTCGCCGAGTGATCAATGTTGATCCACTCGCAGTCATCCCATCAATCTTGTCCATAACATAGCTAAAATTTTCACAGGTACCTACAAAGGACATCCATAACTTTATCACTTACCTGATCCATGATCTGGGAGAACACTAGCAATCTAGCTACCAAGAACACACCCAGTTACACCTCATCTATGAGTAAGAGCGTTCCAGTCATGATGCCACATGATCCCACTTACAATGAGAATCATGTGCATGTAAGGAACAAGAAGAGATTCAAAATAATTTACATGATCTATACATGGTGGAAGTCATTTTACATGCAGAAACTCAGGGCCAATATGCATCCGTTCTTAGCGACCACATCGAACTGATCATTGCTCTCAATGAAGCCTACTCCTAGGTCTCCCCGCCAACACCAGTATAGTTGGATATCCAAGCCCTACAGAAAATGAAAGTGGTCGTTGAGCACGTTCAGTCTATGCAATCATAGAATCATGAACTTCAATACTGGCAGGAACATCTAACGCCAGAAGAAATTTCCCTCCAACAACAAATTGCTTAGAAGATAATTGTCATTGAGGAGAGTAGAGACCATGCCAAAGGCTTCATCGATCTGGTCACTCAAGGATTCAAATTGTGGGATTATTTATAGATCCCTCTGAAGCTCATAACTCTCTATGATCAAACTTCTGCAATAGAGGTTGAGGTCGTGCAACAAAATCGACAAGTGAGTTCGTTGCCTCCCAAAGAGCACACCACCCTAATGCATGTCATTGGCACATGAACAAAGGAGATCACTTCATCTAAGGATGAGAAACAAAATATGTGAGAATCGATCACTTCGATGGCTGACAAGGCTATGGACTGGTATACTCATCTTTCAAACATACAAGTTGTTTTCGCCCCCCTCGTCAAGCAAATCATCCTCATAGATCTAACAACCCCTCAGGTCATACCCTTGGACGTCGAGGAAATTATTCAATGTTTTAAGGATATCCAAGTATAACTCGATGAGTCCAAGCATCAGTATAAGGAATTCATGGAGGAAGTCAAAATCATTGCACCATCCACCGCAATGGTCATTTCATAAATCAGTTGGCTCGAGGACGAGCCAAATAATATTGGTGGGGGTCTGTTAACATCCAAAGTTTTGGGTTCAGTTTTACGCTTGCCTAATGTGCAAGGAATTATATAAAGTGTGTGTCGGACCACGTTTTGTGAGTTTCACATCAAGATTAAAGTCTACCAAGTGTGCATCAGTCTGAGTTTTGTTAGTTGCACCTGAAATCAAGAAGATGTCTATAAGAATCAAAAAAGGAATCATTGGGAAAGGGAAAACTGTGAAGAGAGGAATTGCAAGAGTGATCCGTCAGAGGGAGAGGGAAAACTGCGGGAACCAAACCTTTCTCTAGGGAGAAAAAATTAAATCTGTATACAAACGAGGCAGGAATGCCCCATGCTCGTGTCATGAAACCAAAATGTGGGACTATAACTGAAGATGTATGATTATGTATATAGATGCAACATCCTCGAGGGCGGTTGATAACAACATATGATGGTTCTGACTGGTGAACTAGCTCTGAAGAATGTACTGGACGATTGTAAGAAGTGTCGATGACTCGTAGGCATTGATGGCATATCAAATTCAAAGGTCTTCAGCTGGTATGAAACAACTGCAATGGTCACATAGTAGGACCCACCGTAACATGAGAGTTTTCTAAAGTTGAACGTTATGGGGGTCAATGGAATCATAAAGCGATGATGACTCTCTCTATTCCGTCCGAGACTCCTCATTGAAAATTTAATGAGAGTCAAGATACTACCGCTCTTCTGGAAACTATGTTGATGTCGAGAGGAAGGGAGACGTGACATCAAGAAGAAAAGGGCTTCTTGAAATCCACTGAGTAATGGGTGAGATCAGGTACTGATGGGTAACATGGATGAAGTCAAGAAACTATGGGACTCAAGACTTCTCTTGGTTGGGGTGTTGAGGGAGGATTGGAAGCAACCGTAAAACTGGATCTAGCGTCAGTGGGATGACTAGATATGGGGTTAAACTTTGTCGAAGGCTAAAAAAGTGGGAAAACTTAGAGATCGTGGGTACATGGATTTGGGATACTCGAGGTTTGTTAATTATGTCGATATGAAAAAAGGGTGGATGCCCCAACCAAGGGTGACATGGGTTTCTTTTCCAGGTAAAAGAAGGCCATCGAGGATGATGACTAAAAAACTACGTATATGTTGGAAACAAGGGATTTATACAATTACCAAATAAATAAGAATAATTTGGGTTGAGTATATAGATACAGAAACGAGTTCCCTAGTGAAAAATGGCTTGGCTTGTTTAGAGAACAAGTTTGTGAAAGAGAACTGGTGGAGGGTGGGGCCCCCATGGGTGGGTTTCTGTATTAGGTAAGTGGATGGAGGACAATATACAGATGGGAAAAATGATGGTGGATGAGATGGAGGGATAATGAAACCGTGGGGGTGCAGTCAATAGAACCAAGTGTAAGATGATATGACACAAGAGTCCATTGGGAAGGTTAGCAATATGATGAGAAGAAATATGGGGTTCATTCTCGGAAGTGAAAAATGCTATCGAGATTCCCAATCGTAGGCGATGAAATAAACATGAGTGTCAAGTTTCCAAGGGTAACTATGAATGGGACAATTCATGTGGGGGAGAGTGTTATCAGTTGACAATACCAAAATGTGGCAGAGGTAAATATATTACAGAGCCGAATGTAAGGACCCTAAAGGTGAATGTCAGAGGGTGTGACTGGGATATGTAATTTTTACAGAGGGAGTAACTACCTGCCAGTGTCGTACATATACCTAAAGGGGCTGTAATCTTGTTGAACAAGTACCTGCACACATAAACAAGCAAATACCTGACATGAACAATATCTGATGATAAAGAACATATAAAATCTATTCAATAAAACTAAAAGTGAGCATGCGTACCTAAACGTGGCATGAGAAAAATGCTCGTCCGGGGAAAAGTGTAGATTATAACCCAGGGAATGTGAATGTGTAGATGGTTGGATCAGGATCTTGTAGCTGAGAACGGATCGGAAAACAGAGGCTCTAGGCTTCTGTAACAAAAGGTGGAAGTTGGGAAAAAGGGCCTATATATGGATGGTGGGCTCAAAATGCCACCTCATTTGTACCTGACACTATTGTTGATCTGATGAGAGAGTTGTGAGGTGATTTCGAGATTACGGGATGGTGAGGCTACCGATCCGAGAGTGACGAGAGACAGGTTAGTGGCCTTATCATCATGTCGTTTTTGAATTTGATATATTTTAGGTAGGGGCTGTACGGAGGGTCATACATGGGTTTTTTAATGGTAGGGGCCCACAAGGGCACAAGAAAAGGGGGGATACCTGCGCATGTGTGTGCGGTTAGAACTTAGTTTCTCGCACATTATGTGTGGGTCTATCCCAGACAGTCTCCCATTGTTGAATGCGTGACTATGTTGGGAAAACCTATGCATAGTTTGTGGCTGTGTAGTGAACAACAAGCGTGCATTAGTGCATGAGTATGAAAAACAAGCGTGCATTGGATGTGCACCTGTTGGAGTGACAACTACGCACCCATGCGTGGCTGTGGGTGAGACAGTTGCGCATTAGTGCACAACTGTAATAATAACAGACACACACAGATGCACAATTGTATGGTGGAAACTGTGCACTGTGGGTAGGCTAAGGGGGGGTATGAGTTTTTGATATTTATGAGTTTTTGATGGATGATGTGGCTGGTCAGATGTTTCTGGGTGAATGTAGGTGATCAACAGAGTCTGGAGTACGATGTTGGTCCACTAGCGAGAGCAAGACTGGGATCGACTGAGGGAGGCTGTGAGGGAGCATCCTGGAGTACGCAGACACTTGGCAGCCTTCGAGTTGCTCAAGTTTTTCGAATGTCCTCTGATATGGTTGCAAGAGTTCCTACTCTAGTTCTTGATCATGATGTGGAGCACTGATCTATAGTGATTTCTGGTGAGGGGGGAGAAACTGAAGTTCTCTATGGCAAAGGACGTCTAATTTTTGACAGTGCTCCCATTCCGTTGGAGGGCACTGGTCTTTGATCCCCATATGCCATGGGAGGATAGGGTGGATACCATCGCGACCCACCATTGTTCTAGGTCAAACCCTATGTTGGGTTCAATCATGCGGATTGAGGCCATTGATGACTTCCTGACCAAGTGCATCACGATAATGGTGGTGAGGATATATGGATCCTTGGGCACTCAATGGATCACTGGTGGTCAGCTGAGGGTGGTGGAGGAGGTCCTGGATGGGGACCTATTTTCATGGGGTGTGCTGATGCACACCCAGATGATGTCCCAGTTGAACCAGTGTCATTGTGCTGATTCCGGTGATTTTTCCTACAAGTCAATGTTGGTGGCATGGTTCTTAGAGAGGGTGCTCTTATTGCGCCCTCAGATTCTATTGGAGCCAATGTCGAGACAAGAGCCACGATTGATGCGATAGGCCCATGTTTTGGCCCGCCATGGAGGAGGGGAGGGTGGCCATTACTTCACACCCACGATTGCTTGAGTGTGGTGACAGATGCCACAGGTGATTCTACGGTATCCATACATGGGAATGGAATACATGTAGGATCCGGACATGGTGCTACCTCTTGGGGAGGAGTGGGACCAAAGACGTATGTGTTGTATCTGTTTGTTTTGATTTTGGTAGATAGCATTTATCAAACATGTATTTGGATGCTAACACTATATTCGTGTTGTTTTGTAGATGTTGGACCCCGGGGGTGAGAGGCAGAGGTCGTCGGGGAGCCGACTTGACGGGAGCTGGCTCGAAAGGATCCCGTAGAGCTGAGGGATGGGCAGAGGAGCCAACGAGATGATGTCGATGCAAGACCATCCCAAGAGCCACATGTAGACACTGAGGCCATTCTAGAGGATCTGCGCCGATGGTTCAAGTGGGTCCTTCAGGATGCTCCTGAGGGTATATGGGCCCACATCCAGGACAAGGAGGTCTTGGAATAGCGTGTGGGAGTACCGACAGAGTGGAGAATGTTGATCTGCAGAGAAACAATGGCAGGGGTATCTATGACTGGTCGAATGCCTCCTAGAGATGGAGGCCCCCCCAGCTGGTGGGGCACCTCCAACTGACATAGGATCTAGGGGGAAGATTTAGGGGCACCTTGAGTGTCGAGTTGGGATGTATGGGTTTGGGAGCCCGATTTTGTATAGGGTAGTGGATACCCAATTTATGTACTCATAGGGATGATGGGACTCATGAGCCTATTGACAATTGTAAATATATTTTTTGTAAAACATTTTATGACCTTGATGATAGATATGATGGATACATTGATCATGCGTTTCTTTATGTTTTGTGTTTTATGATGTATGATGTCTATGCCGTGTGTTGACAAATGTATGATGCCGTGTATATGATGTTTTTAATGTGATAAATGCCAATCTAATACTAGGTTAGCCATGTGATCTTCTACTTGATTGAGGTTTCTTGGAATATGTGTAAATGTGATCGAATCAAAGTTGTGAGATAGGAATCTAACTATCAGGTATTTGCGAAAGAGGCAAGGATCATGAACATGATACACGTTGTTGAGTTGCAGGACGACAAGCTGAGAATCTAATAGAATGCTAAGGTGATGAATGTGGCGGTGACTGGCCTAAGAGAGGAGACCAATGATGGCATCATATTTGGCTTGGTTATTGGTAGTTGGGCCTAAGCATATTCCACTGGAATGGATTAGTATATGTGAGGGGGTATAAAGGGCCCAAGCGACTGAAGTGAGATTCTGGGTCCAACGGCTGACACCGTTAGCATAACCAATGTAGTAGGTTAATGTATTATGCATCTATCAATAACACGAGCGATAGATCAGACATGAGGAGTGGTGGCAGTAAATAATCCTAAAAACTCTACAAATGTGTTCAAAGAGAAACCTAAGGTAGGGGGCTACGTTTACGTGTAAAATTTCTTCAAGTATAACCCGTTGATGGGTTCCTTGAGAGGGAAGCTTTCTGTAGAGGCCAAAATGTAGGCGCCTTTAGTGAGGCAATGTTGGATGATGAAGGGGTCGTTCCATAATGGCTTGAATTTTCCATGGCTGAGAGTGTCATGGGTGATATCATAGGCTAACAAGAGATCACCTTCGTTGAATGAGCAAAGGTTGACATGGCAGCCGAATGTGGATTTGGACCATTTTTTAGCTGCTTCATTGTGTTGTAATGAAGATCGATGGTCTTCATCAAGTGACTCTTGGGTTATCAGGTGTTTCTCTATTGAAGCAGTGTCAGGTAAGAGCTCTATGGAAGTGCGTAATGTTGGGATTTCACACTCGATAGGGAGGGTGGCTTCGATCCCATGGATGAAGTAGAATAGTGTAAAACTGGTGGCAGTTTTGACTGCTGTGTGTTAAGACTATAAAGCGGAAAATAACATGTGATGCCAGTTGGTCTTATGTTTGTTGATGGTGTGTTGTAGCATGGTTTTAAGGACTTTATTGACAACCTCGACCCGTTCGTTGGACTGAGGGTAGTATGGGGAGGAAAACTCATGGGCGAAGCCTAATTTTGAGGAAACGTTTGCAAATATCATGTTCTCAAAATGTTTACCATGATCGGAAACTAACTGTTGTGAGACTCCAAACTGAGCAATGACATAGTTGAAGAAAAAACATGTTGCTGTGTCAATAGTGTTGTTAAATGTGGGCATGGCCTCGACCCACTTGGTAAGATAATCTACTTCTACGACAATGTACTTGTGTCCATTACTGGATGGAGGATGGAAAGTCGTGAAATATATGCCCCATTTACAAAAGGGTTCGGTTGTGATGATTGGGTGTAGAAGAGCTAGTGGAGCTCGTGATTTGTTTGCATAAAGCTGGCATTTATCGCATCGCTTGACAACATGGATGCAGTCATGAAACAAAGTGGGCCAGAAGTATCCCACTTTGATGATTTTTTGGGCGGTGGACATACCTGAGAAGTGACCACTGCAAGCGCCGCTATGGCAATCGTTCAAGACTTGGTCGGCTTCATCGATGGTAAGACATCGCCAAAGGATGGTATCGACCCCTCGTCGGTAAAGAATGTCCCCGAT
This sequence comes from Picea engelmannii, assembly GCA_009831015.1. Lineage (NCBI taxonomy): Eukaryota > Viridiplantae > Streptophyta > Pinopsida > Pinales > Pinaceae > Picea > Picea engelmannii. The sequence goes on along the minus strand of WSFP011412981.1, from coordinate 12,104 downwards.
GAGGAGGTATCGAAGAGCCTGATGGAGAATGCATCGACGATCATCACGAGAGAGGTGAGATCCAAAATTTTGTGTACGAAGGTAGACGAGGAGGTCGTCGTACCAGGGGTTATCATAGGGAATGAAGAAGAGGTGTTCGTCAGGGAAATCCTCATTGATGGAGGAAGATTTGGCATCTGAGGGAAAATCCGTAATGAGTTGGGCTAGGACCAAATATTTCTTACTTTTGGGAGTGGAGAACTCTAGGTCATATTCCTGGAGGATAACGATCCATCAAGTAAATTTTTCGTGGATCTACTATCGACTAAGAAAGTACTGCATGGGGTTGGAACCTGCTACAACCTTAGTAGTTCGAAGCAGAATATAATGCCATAGTTTTTGGACTGTGAGGACAACTGATAACACGATTTTTTCATCATGATTATATTTTAAGGGTGGTCCTGAAAGGTTTTTACTAATGTAGTAAATCACATGTTCACGCTCGTTATCCCCTAATTGGATGAGGACTCCTGTGACTGAAAAAACAGAGGATGATAAGTAGAGGATGTAATCATGATCATAGTCTGGGGGATTAATCAAAGGTGCATTGGATAGGGAGGATTTTAATTCATCAATTTTTTTTTGAGCATGTTCGTCCCATCAAAATGGGATATCATGACGCAATAAGTGGAGAAACCATGTGCGCAAGTGGCATAGTCTGGGACAAAGCGACTTGAAAAGTTGGGTTTTCCTTGCAATCTCTACAGTTGGCGTAAATTCCTAGGTGGTAGAATTTTTGTGATAGCTTTGACCTTGAGGGGATCCACAATGATGCCGTGTTAGGAGAAAATGAACCCAAGGAGGCACCCGACAGTGATGCAAAAGACACACTTGAGGGGGTTCAAGCGGATATTATATTGGCGACATAGTTGGAAAATGATGCGTAAGTCGTCTAAATGTCGGGTTCACTTTTTGGATCAAGCAGTGAGGTCGTCCAAATAAGCAAGGATGATGCAATCAAGATTGTGAAAAATGTAGGTCATGGCCCTTTGGAAAGTAGAACCAGATTTTTTGAGTCCAAAGGGCATGACACAATAAGCAAAGGTACCCTAAGGTGTTGCAAAAGAGGTTTTGTACTGATCTGCTGGGTGGATCTGAATTTGATTGTATATGAAGAAACCATCCATAAAAGATAGTGCCTCATGGTCAACACACTCATCGATTATTTGGTCGATGAAAGGGGTTGGGAAGTTGTCTTTGGGACAAGCGTGGTTGAGGTCGCAAAAGTCTCTGTAGACGTGAATATTTCCCTATTTTTTGTTAACGGGGACGGGGTTGGAGACCCAAGAAGTGTACGCAATGGGGTAAATGAACCCGACCATGCGTAACTTGTCAATTTCGGCTTTGATAGATGCAACTTTGGATGGGTGTAGGGGGCGTTTCTTTTGACGAACAAGGGCGATATCCGACCATGTGTCAATTCTATGTTCGACTATAGAAGGATCAAGGCCAGACATCTCCGCATATAACCATGAAAAAATATCTCGGTATTTCTGAAAGAGAGCTTTATAAGCAATGATTTCTTCAGGGGAGCATGCGATGCCAATGGTGATCTCTTCTATGATGTCAGGTTTAATAGAAATGCCAATTTTGATTATGGGGGATATGTTGGCCATGTTGCCTTCAAAAGCATTGGGGGCAGGGATAGGGTTTTTGAACCAGTCTATATGCCCCAACGAAATAAAATCCTTGGTTTTGATTGCGCAAATGGAGGCTTGGGTAGGAGGGTGAAAGACCTTGTGTGAGAGAAAAAGTGCTCGATGATGGAGCACATTCCAAGGGAAATCAGGGGTAGTTAGTTCCTCTAGGATATCTTTGTTGCAGTGGAAAATGTGAGAATACAGGGGATCCTGGGAGGTGGCAGCGGTAGCTGTAAATGGGTAAGTGTTATTGTCCTCAAGTGGTGAGGACATAGAAGGGATTTTGTGTAAAGGGTGCGATGGCCCACTGGACATAAAACAAATGCCAAGACACTGTGAGGTATATCTCATTTGATCGAGGACTGATGAAGAAATATAACGCATGTTAGTAATATGAGCTTCAATAGGGAGTGACTGAGAGGGATCAAGATGAGATGTGTGGTGTACTGCAGCTAATGTTTGGCATAATTGAGGTAGAGTTGGTAAATGATGAGTGTAATGGCCATATTCTAAGAATATGGCACATGCAAAATTAGTTTGTAACCCTTTCTTGCGTGTGGTTGAGGACTCCATATTATCGGTGGATGTACTTGGTGGAGTAGCAAGCAATGGGGTTTCTTTGGGGATCTGGATAAGATTGCATAACTCAGGAAGAGTAAGACATCTTCTAGTGGGGTGTCCTTCTCTTTCGCATAGTGTGAAAGGAGGTTGAGCTTGGGGAGGGAGAAGAGCTATGGGTCCGTTCTTCATTCATCTGTCCCCGGTGGTGGTGGGGTTGCCTCCAGGTGGGGGTGAGGGTGGTGTGTTCGAAGAATGTACTGGGATCTACATCACTAATCCCTTTGTTTGAGGAGGGAGAGATGTTGGAGGAACCATAACGGGTGGATGAAGATACCATATAGGGATGGCGAGAACCATGTTGGGAAGGGTGAGGGTAGAAACTACCTGGAATGATTGGACTCCAGGTGGGGGATAGAAAAGGGGGATTTGGTTAATGGCCTGGAGGACTATTTTCTAGATCGAGATATTCCCTTGGAGGGGCGGGGGGGAATCCGAGATAAGTGGTGCGGTGGTGTTTTCAAGGAATTACTGAGGTAGTGGTTCTCTGACTAGTGGAACTTCGATGTGGGGAGGGGTGTCAGTGAGAGGAGTATTGTCTCTGATATCTGTTTCGTTAGAAGACACTACACACACTTGAGATGAAATAGAAGGGTTGAGGAGAGGTGGTGTTCCATGATAAGTTCCTAACAAGGATGGGTCTTTGAATATTCCAGGGCCAATGTCGATGAATGGAAAAACATCCGAGCTAGTGCGGACAAGGGGGAGAATGTTATCAATGTTGGTAGAATGATTAGGCTTGTAATGTGTAAGTTGGTTGATGGTGACGACATTCCCGTTATGGGGGGACATCATCATATGAAACACAGAAGAGGCTACCGCCTTCATAGCATACATGTAGCTACATCCGAACAAGATATTGTAATCAAGTGGAGCTTCAATAACTTCAATGTCGATGAGGATGGTTTTTCACCCAAGTTCTACAAGGACATTTTGGAAGAGACATTCAAGGGATGATGTTCGACCATCATAAGATCTCAGGGTGATGGCAGATGGTACTATCTTAGGTGAGTCAAGTTTCTGCCATACTACTTTGGACATGATGCATGTGGATGCACCTTCATCGATGATGCACCGATGAATTGTGATGTTTGATATCTTAACTAGTATCTGAAAAGATACCAAGGCAGGGAGGCATGGTTCTCCGCTATCTAGATCAAAGGTGATGAGTCGAGTATCAACTGGGTCGACTGCTCCCAAGGCAGAAAGCAAGGATTTGCACTGTGATGGACAGGTTTGGAGGACCTCCAACACAAACATGGTTGTAGGAGACTATTCTAAGTCATCAACCAAACTGTAATTATGGGATTCCCTAGCATGAGGGTTATGTACATTCCATCGTAAAGGCATACGAGGTATACAGGGGGTTTGGTTCAGTGTTAGGGAGGGGAATCATAATGGTTGTACGACTGTAGCAGGAGATGCTTCTGAGGTGGTATGGGTAGAGTCAAGAGACATGCCATATGGACGACTGCGTGTTTGAAGAAGAATCTCTTCCTCATTGGTATGGAGGATATTGTGATCAACCAGATTTCGGGGTTGATTGGGACCTGGGTTTTGATATAGCCCCATTTTTGGTGGGGCCGAGTTTATCTCTTGTTGGGTATTCATCACACCTTGGTGTGGAATAGGGTTTTGCAAAATGGCCGGAGGTGTGTTGGGCACTTTAATTGTCTAAAAAAATAGATAATTAAGGTGTTTAATATGAATTGTCAAACCCAGGGAATTTTTGTTATTGTAAGATAATTGTGCACAGTCTATGCTATATTATGAAAGCAAACACTAATCAAGTTGCAGTAAGGTAAATTAACACTAAAAGAAACGAAGTTGAAAAGATGAACACTAACACAAGTTGTTGACACAACTGGAGTTCTAATCTATTGTTGCAGAATTGAAATCACACTTGCATAATTGAAATCTAATTTCCAGGAGTAGAACTTGATGAGTGTATAAGAATCCTAGATTATCTAATCTATTCTAATTTTCTATATTACTCTTGTAGAAGGAAGTTCTGTGCTAATTGTTGAAATGAAGTCTACTTAATTGCAGAAATGGAATTCACACTTCTATTAACTTTTGCTTGAAAACATAGATTTAATCTAATGCAGAAAAGGAATTAAATTTCGAAGAAATTATCCAACAGTATTCAACAATTGATTCTAACTCTCATGAGACACACTGATGCGCATTAACAAAAAGGGATTGAACTGTAACAACAAATGTATTCTAGAAATGCATGAACAGATAAAACACACAACTGTAATTAATCAAAGCAGTTAATCTAAAACTCACAACAGAGGGGAGTCTATGAGGGAGGTGGGCCCTTTCCTTCTCATTGAATCCACTAGAAAAGACTATAGTAGGTTGGAGAAACTCAAATCACTTGTTTATTAAATCGTCAAAATGTTCAGATACAAAATGCTTCACTTCACTCTCTGTTCCACAACTAATCTCCACTACCTAATGATTACAAAATCTCTGTTATTTAAAGACAGAGACATTCATTTGAAACAGACTCAGAACAACCTTGAGAATTGGAGATTCTCAAGCTGTTCGTATGATATAAAATATCTGTCATCATTACAAAATATGGAAATAATCTTGATCACCAACGTGAGCCAAAACGTGTAACAGCCTTGAGGACCTGTCTTTAGGATACAAATTTGAATGGTATACCAGCTTCCAGGATCGGTGGAAGTCTGTTGCGACAGGTGTAACAACTTCCAAGAAAGGTGCACAATTACTGTAGTCATGTAACAACATGCATAACTAGCACACAACTGTAACAATTGGTGTAACAACAACAATCTTTCTTCAAGACTTGGCTGTTTTTCATTAATCTACACATTTTTATCATTAGTTGAACATTCATGGATAAAATATGAGAAACACTACCAATCAAACATCTTAAGTAATTAAGAATACAAAAGAAAGATCAATGATTCATACCTTGGGAAAAAGGTCTCAGCAAACAATATATTAGGCATTTTAGCATAGAAATGATAAGGTTGAATGAGCAAAAGATATAGTGAAAAAGGGACATTTATGGATCCTAACATGGCCCCCAACTGAAGACATTGCATGTCCTCATGCAATCCACATTCAAGCCTTACTCTGAATCTGAGTCAGGGAAGTGACTCCTCCAGTGCAAATTGCTAAGACAAAACTGTCATGAGATTCTTCATCTACAAGTCTGAATCCACTGCTCCTTACCATATCCAAACGACAGCTTTTGAGACCTTTGACCCCTGTGTATACTCTGAATGAGGAATCCAAAAACTGGGAAAATGAAATCTGAGTCCCATCCACTAATGCCTACACGTTCTCATACATGTAATACTTATTCCCTTTTTACTGAGAATTTGGACGGTTCTTCATCATGATCAGTGACTGGTACTTTCACTATTTTATACCCTACCTAAAAATAAATATTACCACATTCATAGCACATGTGCTCTCTATTTTGATTCATAATAGCTGTTGTCAGTGCTAATATATCCAAGGTTAATTCGTCTGGGTTTCTCTGTCGAGCAACCTACAACTCCTTCTTTAGGGAAGCCAACTCTGCTTTGAGGCTGCCATTTTCCTTCATTAGTTCAATAATCCTAGAATTTTCAGTACTCTTTATCTTCTTCTCAATTTGAGAAAACAGCTGTGAAAGTGGTACATCGTCATTATCCTCATTATTTTGTGTAACTGGTTCCTGTGTAACAACTAATTCTGGCATGACTTGTTTATTTGGGATAGTCTCTTCCTGGGAAACTGGTTCTTGTGTGACAACTAATTCTGGCATGACTGGTTCTTCTGGGACAGTCTTTTCTTGGGCAATTGGTTCTTGTGTAACAACTAAGTTCTGGGAAGAGGCTGGTTCTTATGTCATAGTCATGTTGTCGGAAGGGACTGGTTCTTGTGTAACATTCACTGTTTTAACAACGAAGGATAATGGAAGAAGAATGGGTATTGCCTGTTCCATATTCTTCCATCCAACTGCTGCTTCAGTAGACCTCCCAGACCTAGTTCTCCTCCTAGGTAATGTAGAGACAAAAACATGGGTTCTCCTTTTCTTTGCTTTAGGAGAAGGAGGGCGTTCTTCAACAACCAGACAAGGAGGAAAATATGGAATGATGGGGTATTGTATAATCTGTACTTCATCACTCGATGACTGATGCACATAATCATAAAGCGGAGCCAATGATTCTGCTGCAATTTGTTTACATTCGGCCTAAATTGACAAAATGGTTTCTTGAAGTTCCTTGCACAAGGTAAAACCTAGTATACATATCTCCGTAGGATCAGTTTGTGGCTCACTCATGTTGGTATTATTAATGTCAAAATCGGGCAGGGTCTGAGCATCAGCAAAATCATGACACTCTGTTGTAGCAACATGGGTGTTTTGAGGTGCGTCTGGTTCAACAGGAGATGAATTCGACGTACTGGCTATTACAGTGGGGGCTGTAATTGATGTTGTAGTAGACCTCGCCGACCTAGTTCTCTTCCTAGGTAATGTAAAGACATAAGCATGGGTTTTCCTTTTCTTAGCTTTAGGAGTAGGAGGGAGTTCTTCAACAACAATTGTTGCAGCCGAGGGCTAAGGCTCATGATTTGGTCCAGGAATTGGGTTTTGTTGTTCTGGGTTGGTCATAACTGTAGGCATAGGATTTGGCTGTTCTTCCACTTCAGGTAATGGGTCATTAGGAATTCCCATTCCTTTACGAATCAACAACCCTATCAGTCTATGATTGGAAAGACAATTCTTGGGATTATTTGATTTCTTGACAAAGTGAGCCATATTATGTAAGGAATGAAGAAGGAAATAAGGGATGTTTATTAGCTTCTGATGTCTTAAATGTGACAGTAGGATAAAATCAGAAAAATAAACTACTTGATATCTTCCTTCACATGTAATGTACCTTTTTACAAATTCTGATACTTTCCCCCATTGTTTTGGTAAGGAACTTACATTTGCACCTCGGCCCTTGGTCTGAACTTGCTCATCGTCCACGAGAAAACCCTTCTATGCTTCGGGAAGATGTGCTTTTCTGCTAAACCACCTTTTTCCTGTGGTTGACAACCCTGTCACATTAGCCACAGTTTCCTCCGTCCTCACCCCATGCACCATCGAATACCCTTCTGTGAGATTCTAACTAAACTCCAATACCTTTGCTTCATTAAACCCCTGCAACTTCTCAAAATAAGACATCCATCCAACCTGCAATTTTTTTTTGTAAACATCTGGGTATAGCAGTAATTCATCCAGATTTTCCGGTTCATACCTCACAACTGATCCTCCCATGACATCGTTTTAGAGTTTAAACAGGAACAAAGGAGGAGAGACCAACACCTAAACCAGAGACACAACAAGTTTGAACGTGGATTGCATTAAGAACACAATGTCTCAGCGAAAATAAGCGTGGTCGAAAGATGGCGGAGGTGCATATAAAATGGGATTTTGATGGCTTAGATTTTCTTTCCCCCCCAACTAATCTAATTGGCTCATGGTGCGACGAATTTAGGACAACCGACAGGTAAACATTAAATCTTGCTTCCATATATACATTACTTTGACACGTAAGATTAGTTGCGTACCTCATAACTTACTGCACAAACCGATCTGTCAGAGTAAATGCACTATCCAACCACCATCTGATCCGTGTGGAATAGTTGTAATGATGAGAGATGGCTCTAGAACGTGAGAAATGATGATATGACAAGTGGAGTAGAGATGGAGGCCTTTCGTTGGTTGACCAGTTGGAAATCTGCGGATGTTGAATCAAGCAATGATGAAGTGGTATTTCCTGACAGAGAGACTGGAAAAGATAGCAGCGAAAATGACAAAACAACAATGTTTCATCATGGAAAGATAGAAGAGAGAGAAAGATTAATGGAGTATCAACATGGAAAAATGACAGAAATGCGAAAAATGGGTGAAGTGGTATGTAAAATAGTGAAAAGGAATAACAACGGTAGGTGTATCGGCATGTATTTTGGCCGGAATGGTGGAATTAGGTGTAGCAACATGTAAATCGACCAAAAGAGTGTAACAACATGTAAGACAAAATATTCGGGAATATGATGTAACAAGCATGTAAAATGACCATTTTGTCGGAAAGAGGTGTAACATCATGTAACCCGGCCAAACACAGAATCCCTTAGTTTTTAGGGAGTTTTTTTTTTTTTTAATTTCAAAATCTAATCCTTTGGCTCCTTTCGTTGTAATCTACCTTGTTGTTCATCAATTTTTCTACACACAAGTAACTGCCTGATACCCTTCTAGGCTGAATTTATTAAACAAGCATAAAAATTTTAAGCAAAAACAAAAAAATTCAAATTCGCAGAGTTTATTTATATACAAGGTTTTATTGAAAAGAAAAAAGTTCTAAGGTTTAGAAGGGAAAGGAGCAAGCTCTTTTCCCTTTAAAAATTGATAATCTGTATCAGCTGTACATTTGGATTTAAATTCTGCCTTGGAAAGTGGACGTCGATACAGGCCCAAGTGATGACCATTTGCAAGTAACTGTGTATTGGATCCATCAATAGTGATCAATCTGACTGTCCCATTGTGAAAGACAATGTCTACTTCGTAAGGTCCCATCCATCTTGTACACAACTTACCCTGAAATTCTTTAAAGCGTGAATCATACAACAGAGCCCAATCTCCCTTTTTGAATAACTTCTTCTTGATGACTCGGTCATGCCACTTGGTTCTTTTCTATTGAATCACCGTGGTTTGATGAATAGCATCCAAACACTTTTCATCCAGCTCATTTAGCTGCTGCAGTCTGGCCTTCTATGCCATAGTCAAGTCTAGATTGACTGCTGATGCAGTTCTTAGGGTCTTGATCTCGAACTCAATGGGAAAAACATGGCTCTTCCCATATACCAGTTCATAAGGAGAAAAACCAGTTGTGTTCCTCCAAGTGGTTTGATAAGCCCATAGAGCTTCATGCAATCTGTCAGACCAATCCCTACGATGTTCCCTCATTGTCTTAGTAAGAATAGCTTCTATGTCTTTGTTTGTACTTTCCACCTTCCCATTACCTTGGGGATGGTATGGAGAAGTTGTTCTATGCAAAACATGATATTTACTGAGTAGGGCTTCAAACTTATGTGATGTGAAAGCTAGCCCCCCATCAGTTACCAAATATATGGGAAATCCAAACCTAGCAAAGATATCTTCAAACAAAAATTCCAAGATAGCTTCTTCCGAGGCCCTGATGAGTGTTTTTTCCTCTACCCATTTGGTCATGTAATTTGTGCAGACCAATATATAGACTTTCTGATTAGAAGGTGGGTTAATGGGCCCTACAAAATCCATGGCCCACCTCTCAAAAGGCTCTAAAACCACTTGAGGCTAGAGAGGCATCTCATCCCTATGATTTGGTTGACCCATTCACTGACAACCTATTTGCTGGCAATTGTCACAGGCTTGGACATACTTCTTTGCATCTTGAAATATCGTGGGCCAAAAATAGCCCATCCTCAAAATTTTATGCCCAATCCTTTTATCAGCAAAATGACCCCGACAAGGGCCATCATGGAAATATTTAAGTAGATCATAAACTTCATTATCTCTCACAGATCTCTTGATTTCTTGATCCATGCCTGTATAGAAAAGGTATCCCCCTATCCAACTATACCAAGCACTCTTCTGAATAATCTTCCTTCTTTCTTGAGGAGATAGATGTGGAGGGACCTTCCCTACAACCAAATAATTAGCAATGTCTACATACCAAGGTGAGTGAGCAGATACTGCAAACAAATGTTCATCTGGAAAGGAATCTATAGGTGAATTATCATCATTTATATTCAATCTTGAGAGAAAATCAACAACCACATTTTCTTTTCCTGGTCTATCTACTATAGTGATGTCAAATTCTTGTAGTAATAACAACCATCTTGTTACTCATGCATTAGTAATAGGTTTATTCATTAAATATTTAATTGCTGAATGATCAATATGAATAAAAGTAGAATAACCAGTGAGATAATGCCTGAATTTATTGATAGAATAAACTATTGCCAAAAATTCTTTTTCTGTAACTGTATAATTTAACTCAGCAGGAGCCATGTTCTTGCTGATATAGTAGATAACATAGGGATATTTGTCCTCTTGTTTCCCTAACATTGCACCAATTGCAGTATCTGAGGCATCTGAAGAAATGTGAAATGGCAGAGCCCAATTGGGCCCTCTCAAAATGGGAGTTGTGGACAATTTTTGTTTTATATCTACAAAAGACAATTCTCAATTGTCAGTCCAACTAAAGTCAACATCTTTTGTTAATAGAAAAAATAAGGGAGAGGCAAGCTTGGATTTTTTTTTAATGAATCTCCTATAATATCCAACATGCCCTAAAAAGCTTCTTACCTCTTTATGAGTTGATGGAGTTGGAATGTCCAAAATTACCTGGATTTTGGCTGGGTCTACCTAAATTCCTGCATAAGAAATGAAGTGTCCTAGCACCACACCTTCGTTCATCATCATATGACACTTTTCTGTACTTAGAGAAAGATGAGATTGTATGCATCTTTTGAGTACTTTTTCCAGATTAGCTAAAGCTTCATCGAAATCAGTTCCATAAGGTGTAAAGTCATCCATGAATATTTCCATACAGTCATTCACCATATTAGAGAAAATACCAATTACAACTCTATGGAATGTGGCTGGTGCATTACATAAGACAAATGGGAGAACCTTGTAGGAAAATGTACCCCAAGGGCTGGTAAATGTGGTCTTATCTTGATCCCGTGGAGCAATGCTTATCTAGTTATAGCCATTAAATCCATCTAGGAAAGATAAATTTTTTTTCCCAGATAGGTTGTCTAGAACCCGATCAATAAATGGCAGAGGGAAATGATCATTCTGCGTGGCCTTATTCAGGGCTTTATAGTCCACACACACTCTCCATTTACCATTCTTTTTAGGCACAATAACCAGGGGTGAAACTCACTCGCTGTCTGATATAGGGTAGATGAATCCTGCATTAAGAAGTTTCTAGAGTTCTTCTTTAACAATCTTTTTAATATTAGGGTTCATTCTCCTTTGGGGTTGGAAAATGGGTCAGAATTATTCCTTAATGTATATATGGTGGGTGCATATTTCAGAGGAAATTCCTTTCATATCCATGTAATCCCAGGAAAATACCTCTTTATGTTCAATCAATAACTTCATCAAATGTCCAGTTTCAGCAGAAGATAAATCAGGATTGATGTTCAGGGTTTTTCCAGGTTTGATTTCTACAACGATTCTCTTAGAACTGACTTTAGGAAATAATTCAACTATTTCAGTGTCTTTTGTTACAACTGAATTAAGTTGATTTACAATAGTTTCAGAGAACATCTCTGCACTGACTCCTTCCTGGGCAGTAGGGTCAAAGATTCTACTCAATCGATGATAGGTGTTTGGTGTAACAACAAAGGGGTCACTGATAAAGCTATTGATTAGCTCATTCTCTGTCTCGTATTTGAAACTCAGGGATTTTCCTATGGTTAGCACAAGAAGAGCGCTTTCATCCTCAATGTCCATCCATAAATAATTTTCGGGTTCCACACTAGGTGTAGCATGAGGATAAAGGGTAATTCTCTTGGTATCATAACCATCAGAGATGGTCATTGAACCAGATCTACAACCAATGAAAGCATTAGCTGTAGCTAACCATGGTCTTCCTAGAATTAGAGGGTGCCCCCCTAGACGAGTTTTAGGTTGCAATACGACAAAATTAGCAGGATACTCCCATGAATCAACTGAAATAACTAGATCATCGATTACTCCTTCTAGTCTAATAGTAGAACGATCAAATAATTCTAAAA
>ML861302.1:8595-24238 GCA_009831015.1 Picea engelmannii | reverse complement strand
TCTACAAATCTTGAAGTGACACATCCCATGAGCTAATTTCAGGATGAAAAATTGCAAATTAGAGGACAAATTAAAGAAATATAACTAGTTAAGTCATGGACATGAAAATATGATAAAGCCTAAAGTAAATAGTGAAATAAATGCATAAAAAACAATTAGATTGCAATTGTGATTATATTAATGTGTAAAAGTTTCATACATTGGTAAATGTGATAGAGTATGAAAAAGAATGAGTAACTAGGTCTATGTCATGCTTCATATAATACATTGAATATACAAGAGAAAATTTTAGTTACAAGAATGCATGTTCAATTGTCGAAGGTAACATTATTCCAGAATTGTCAATGAGGTGATTATTCAGGTGCACCATGTGTTAGTTCTATTTTTGGTGTACATGTATAAACTTCCATGGTGTTGGGATTTCATAAAAATCTTAGGGATGATTAGAATTCTTGGTAGTAGGCACGATTTACTAGGTGTGTCAACCCATTGAGTGTAAGTGCAACCTTAGAAGATCGACACACCAAATGTTTTTTGTGTCTAATGACATTGATGTTTTACGATGTTGTTGAAAATCCCACATGGGAACTTCCCCTCAACAATGGGCACTTTCCATCATGCATTTTTCTAGGATACCCATAGATAATTTTGGATCATCCTGTGAGTTTAGATGGTGTTTCAACAAAAAAATGATTGATTTATTCCTTTAAAAAAACAATATGCACTTTTAGGGTGATTATGAAATTTTATTTTGTATGAATATTTAGATTTTGCATGTCATCACTTCTCAACACAATGTCGAATTCAAAAATGATTTAGGCATAAACTGACCTTGAATTATGGGCATAATCCTTTTTTAGTGCAATGAAGAGGAGGGAGAGAAGGTTCCTAGTTCTATGATGTCATTGATAGGCAATGTTTTCCATGAATTTGGATCTCTCTAACTCCTACATTTCTTTCAACAATATGTGTGTTTTTGATAATTTAAATACTCTATAGCCATTAAAGTTAGTGAAGCATAGTTGGTTTGTGCTAAAATTTACATTATGGACAATGTTGAGATTTTATGTTTAATTTGAACATCTTTGCCTATTTTGAACGATTTTTGTTTGTGGTGTTGGATAGGAAATTGTCAACATTGACATGGAGTAAAAATCTGAACATGTAAATTTTATGACCTACTTGTCATTTTCTCCTAATAGAGATACCTTATAAACAAACTCATATATATACATATATATACAAGATCACATTTCAGTTACAAGAATGTATGTTCAATTGTCGAAGGTAACATTGTTCCAGAATTGTCAATGAGGTGATTATTCAGGTGCACCATGTGTTAGTTCTATTGTTGGTGTACATGTATAAACTCCCATGGTGTTGGGATTCCATAAAAATATTAGGGATGATTGGCATTCTTGGTAGTAGGCATGATTTACTGGGTGTGCCAACCCATTGAGTGTAAGTGAAACCTTAGAAGCTCAACACACCAAATGTTTTTCGTGTCTAATGGCATTGATGTTTTGTGATGTTGTTGAAAAACTCATAGGGGCACTTCCCCTCAATAATGGGCACTTTATATCATGCATTTTTATAGGATACTCGTAGCTAGTTTTGGATCATCCTATGAGTTTAGATGGTGCTTCGACAAAAAATCGATGGATTTATTCCTTTAAAAAAACAACATGCACACTTTTTTAGGGTGATTATGAAATTTTATTTTGTATGCATCTTTATGTTTTGCATGTCATCACTTCTCAACACAACGTCGAAGTAAAAAATGATTTAAGATTAAACTTGACCTTGAATTATGGGCACAATCCTTTTTTAGTGCATTGAAGAGGAGGAATAGAACATTCCTAATTCTATGATGTCATTGATAGGAAATGTTTTCCATGAATTTGGATCTGTCTAACTCCTACATTTCTTTCTTTGGTAATTTAAATACTCTATAGACATTAAAGTTAGTGAAGCACAGTTGGTTGGTGCTAAAATTTACATTATGGACAATGTTGAGATGGGTGAGAGAGGGAATATGTCATAGGAGAAGCATTGAAAGTGGAGAAATTTGTTGAAAAGATTATGCAGATCCATTTTCAAGTACAAGAGACATTGAAGAAGTCATAGGAAAGGTATAAGGCCTGACATGATTAGCATAAATTAAGAAAAAAATTGAGGTGAGAGTTTGGTTGCAATTGAACAAAGAAAGGATACAAGGTCCTGAAAAGAAGTTTAAGGATCTACAATATGATCCTTTTGAGGTATTGGATAAGGTGGATGATAATGCCTACAGACTTAGTTTATCCCCATATATGCACATTTACTCAATAGTGAATGTGGAAAATATGAAACCCTATGAGCCTTCCACGTTGGATCAAGGAACTAAGGAACAAGTCCTCTCTACCATAGAGGACTTAGCACTAGAATCTTAGGAAGAGTTGGAATAATATACAATTTTTTAGAATAAGTCTATAACTACTTGATAGGGGCAACATGGCCTTTGGCATATTGGGTTAAAAGGAAAACTTCCAGGAAAGGAAAAATTGTATTCCACAGAGAAGGTAGATGAAAAATTTCCTCACCTTATTCCGTAAAATATTTTGGGGACCAAAATCCTCCCTAAATGAGGAGATGTGATCTGGAATGGATCATTATATAATTTTTCATCTATTTTGGTACTTTCTAGGTGGAACAATTGGAGGAATTAACTTGTAGGGCCCATTTTAGTGGTAGGTCCCAGTTTGGAGATTTGGGGTCCATAAAATCATAGATCCATTTTGAGGCATCAAAAGACACTTTTGGGGGTAAAAAATTTACAATCATTTCTCCTAGATCCCCAATTCTATTCTACACACTGAGACCTTTCCAATGGTGTGAAAATCATCTTAATCAGAGTTTCTATGTGGAACTTATTCCTGCTACAACTTGACCTACCTTGTTGACCACCATTGTAGCGAGTGGATGCCATGTCATCCCCCATTACTCATGTGCGGGCTAGTCACATGTGGACTTTCAAGAATATTATAGAAGGTTCAAAATCCTAACACTAATTGAGGGTTGAGGCATGCAAAAACCCTAACCCTAGACGACTATTAGAATATGTTAAATACTGGGCCATTAGGAGGAGAGGGGGTTCCATTATTTTAACATTGTACTAGTTCCATAGTTGAGAAAAGTATCCATTAGTAGGATTTGAGAGCATAATGGAGGAGGAAGAAGATTTTGTAGCAGCCATTTAGGCCACAATGTCAAAGGAAACTCAATAGTGAGTGCCCCTTTCTTTGTATTTACATTTTCATAATTGAAGAAAAGAGAGAATACATAAGCCTCACCTTCTAGATGGGTTTAATTCCATTTTTGGTTTTCTAAGATACATCTTTTGTTCATTTATGTAGATGGTGTGTTCATTTTCTTATTCTTTCATTTTCATATTTCAAATATTTTCATAAATTTGAGTAATAAGTTAGTGATAATAAATTTAAGATATAAGGAAATAAAGTCGCATAGTAAAATACTTCAATATAACACAAGATTTGTTGAGATGAAATGTTCCAGTGGAATATCCATAGAAATTTATAGATCATTGGGCCTAAAAGGAAGCTTCTTGAGATTAAGGACCATGAACTGGGACTAAAAAAAGCCACACAAATCCTTTCTAAGGGATTTTTGGCCTCTAGGTAAGATATGGGCACCATTAAAACTTTTTTCACACCACATATGGGAGTCAAGGTTATCCCATGGAAGGGGGAGGAAAACAAGGGCCTTAGGCCATAAATGAATCTTTCTCATGCTTAATGTCCATGAACAAGGCCTTCAATTAGGAATACGTGCAATATTAATATGTTTTGAAAAAAAAGAATTGGTCTCATAACCTCTATCATGGAAAGACGAGGAAAACAAGGGCCTTAGGCCCTAAAAAAATATTCTCAGTGTCTTGACCATGGTCAGGGAAGGAACATAATGTGATTAGTGATGCAAACCCCCTACCTCTGCCTTGGCAGGGTCCGCCGACCTCTCGGTCAAGGATAATTCTTTAATCTTCTCGAGCCTACAATGGCTCTTTAGTACCCTGCTGGAACCTTCAATGAACAAATCCACAGGTCCTTCTGAACTCTGCCCCATGCAAACAAGAACCAGGCATGAGCTCCCTCCACTTGACCATAAACCTGTGACCACAAGACTACACAATAGGTGCATCATGTTTCACGATGTCGGGATTTTTCATTCCAACACACCCGACTCCTCCAAGTCCCGAAACCCCAAAAAGGGATTAATGGTCCTTAGCTCCTTGCTTAAATCCTCCTGATGTGACCCTCGATCGTGACCTGGGGCCCAACCTTCAAGCACATTAGGATTTCATGATTCATGAAGTCGAAATACCTCTCACCTTAGATCTCCCAGTCCCCAAAATTCTCCTGCACCAGATCAATGAATCCTGACGCTCCAAGATCCGATGGTTCAGATCTTCTTGCACGAATCAGGATTTCTCCTTTTGGGAGTTTTGGAGGTAGCTTTCGTCATTTCTCCCAATTCCTGATTCTCCAAAATATATGTGTTCCAGATCAACAACCCACAACTCCCCATGATTTGACGACTGTGAATGAATCACAATTTCATGATTCAGGATTTCAAACAACTCCACCCTTTGACTCCCCTGAGTCACGAGTCATTGAAATGCTTCCTTCTCACCACGCTTCCTTTCCAATGGACGATCCTTATCATTTCATGAATTCTCCTTTCGCGAACTTGCTCTTGTATTCACTTCAGTTCTCCCGGTGCCCGATCCTCCGATGTGTGTGGATCTCTGCCACCTATCACCCCGGATCCGACGGTCCAGAATAATTTTGTGATTTTTCCTTTCGTGAATTTTCTCCCCTGCTCCTCACAAATCTCCTAATGTCCAGTTCCACAAACACCCCGGATCTGCTGCCACCTGTCCTCTAAGATGATGGATGGTTCTGGTCATTTCAAAATTTCTCTCATGCACCTTCCTTTGGATCCAACGAATGTTGGTCCTTTGTGCTCAAATCTGACAACCCAGATTTGATCTTCCCTCATGCGCACTCTCCTTCTATTGTCTGGATGTAGATTAAATGGTCCAGATCTTCTCCTCTGCCCGATCCAACGGTAGCCGTGATCCTCCTCCTAAGATTTACGCTTCAACCTAGACTTAGAATATTTTCTAAGTGTTCTGAAGGCCTCGACCTTCGATTGTTCTCATGTGAGCCCTGTAAAGTTTGGGTCTCTCTTGTGTTCTGAAAACGCTATCCCTCCTTAGATTTGGAAATGGAAGTTGACCTTGGCTCTGTGCGTACTTGTGCTCTGCATGCGGATTCACTCTACTCCTCCTGAGCTTGTTTGTGGCTTGGACCTCGAAGTTTCTCGGCCTGCTGCACCCTTCTGCTGGAACTCTGTGTGCAAAAGGCACTCTTCCTCCATAGCTTTGCTTGCTCAAATATCTAAGGGTATTGACCCTTGTCTTTCCTTTCAAAGGGGAATTTGTTGCCCTCCTGGCAACCTCCTTCTCAAGCATACCTTGCTGAGCCAACAGAGTATTTAACAACTCTGTGAGTTTCTTTCTCCTTGACACTTCCCTTGTCTCTGAGCTCAAAATAGAGTTCTTCTTGTGCACTCTTTACACACTCTCAATGCCCTCTTGGAAGAGCTTCACAGAATACTCAGAAATTCTGTTTCTTTCCTCTATGCCTTCCTCTGCACAGTCTTACCTCGAAGGTGTTCAACAACCTTGAGGATTCTCCCTTGAGTCTATAATTACTCTGGTGCGCCCTCCTGGCATGTCTTTTCCTGAATTCCACAGAACACAGATGTGCACTCTTTGCACTGGCTTACAGAGTCCTCAATACTCTGTCATGAAACCCCTTGCATGAAGCCACAAAGAACCCATACTGAAATCAACAAACTCACAAACAAATAGAGAAGTCTATCTATCCCTGCAGATGGGAACTAACATACATCTACAACATATGCACATAAAAGAATAAAAGACATTCATAAACACACACAATACAATATGCAAGAGAAACTGGTCTGTTTGTATTAATCTCAGAATGCCTGTACAAAGGTTACAAAAGTTTGGATTGCGATCGAGTATTGACTCTCTCTTCTCTTCTCTTCTCTACATGCTGGTTCTAATTGAATCTAGATACAAAATATTTTTTTACAAAAGGGGGCTCCTCGAGCCTTTCCCTCCATCTACCTACTCTCATTAATTTACATTGAATTACATTCAATGGTTGTCTAGTCCAAATAAGATATAGATCTTATCAACCCGTCAGCCATTAAAGGCAACACTAACTCCTATCTACACAAAGGAATATATATGTCTCTTCTAACCTTACAAACATTCAATTACATTTTTAATTTTGAAAATGAGAGGGTTGGCGCCTCTCCCTTCCTTGAATGTGCGCTTTGATGTCCTGTCTAGCTGGTGCGTTGCTGGGTTGGACGATGCTCCTGCATCATACTCCAATGCTGCGAAAAAATGCATGAGCTCCTACTCATGAGCTTCCCAGCTCTGTTGAAATCCACCTTTATCCCAAATTGTCCTTTGGAGCTGTCCATCTGCTCCACTGCTTCACTGCTGCTACTTCTTCCCTACTGCTATGGTAGGCTTCCTTCTGCTCATCTTTTCCTCATTGGCAGTTTCTGCTGCTGACCTCAACATTAGATTTCTTATCTCTTCTATCTCCATGTTCATCCGCTCTAGTGGCTGGCTCTCTTTATGTTGCATGTTCTGTTGCAACTCCTATTTATCAATGGGTGGATCATCTTGATCCCCCTTGTCATTTTCTCCATATCCCGTGGATTTATCTTGCCACCTTGTTGCAAACTCCATTTATGCAGTCTCATTACTGAGATTCTTCTCAGCCTCTCCTTCCAACATATTTTATTCTGCAAGTTCTCTTGCTGACATATTTCCAACTTCTTCCAGCTGCTCCTCAGAATGGAATTCTGATCCCTCTTCTGTTGCATGCTTTAGTGCTGCATTCATCTCTTGTTTATCTTCTTGGCTAAAATTTCTGAGCAATTATGCTGAATTCTCTTCTCCCAAAATCTGCATGACTGTCTTCTCATTGCAGTCATCTATTGGCTCTGGATGGTTCAACCAATCCTCCAGCATCTCTAAATCCTTCTCCCATGGAGTGAGCATCTTATCTGCATGCTCTTCTTCCTTTATTATAGTCATTGCTGGCTGTCCTTCTCCTATTGCAGCACCTGCAACATGTGTTGTGGCCTTAACTAGGCTATCTAGAAGGAATACCTCAATTCCTCCAATGATCAAAATGTATTTCTGATCCTCCTCCATCAACTCTCCTTGCTGATCCAAACTCACCTCTGAGTTCATGAGACTATCAAACAGTCTCATCTCCTCTCCCTTGCCCACCTGGCAATTTGGGATTTTTGTCCTGCCCATATGGTAGTCTATGAGATCCTCCAACGATACTATCTCATTGCCCACCTAACAATCTAAATTTTCTTCACTTCTCACCTGGCAGTTTCTGAGACCCTTCTCTGATCTCTTCTCCTCATCATCACTGAGATTTCTCCCAGCTTCTAGCTCACAAATATGAACCATATCTCAACAACCTCTACTGTCCTCTGGCCAACAATTTCTTGACTGGCCACTTCACCTTCTTCTTCATGGTCCATGTTGCGCCTCTTTTGTCACCTAAATGAGCAAAACAAAGGTGCTTACAAGCTTAGTTGGGTTAGCAAGCAAGACAACTATAAGGAAAAGGGTTAGAGAAAGAAATATAAAAGAAAAAACTAAGAATTAAACTAAGAAATAAAAGAACAACTAAACTATTGAGCATAAGGACATAAGAACAAAAAACCAATAAGACTCATGTCACCAATGGCAAGGATTATATTAGTGAAATAAAACACCGAGAATAAAGAGGACTATGAGTCCCTTCTTCCTCCAAGGGAGGGCTCTTGGACCCCCACAAATAAGCTCTTCTTACAACTTTGAATGAAATGGTGAAAGAATCCCAAGCTAATCCACTCAAGGGGTGAGATGGATTGCCCAATGTAATGGTGCTAGTATACTCTTGATGAGAATAGAGGATTCCTCAAGAGAATAGCAACAACATAACTTTGCTAATGAATTCCCTGAAAATGAAGTGCACCCATGGCCTTTCTTTATAGCACCTCTTTGAGGTATTGTGCAATCGGCTTGTAGTGTGAAAAGAGGCTATTTAGGGCATTTTTAGGTCTTTGACTAGCCACCCAGTAGAATTCAGTCGAGATTTGGGTGTCAAATCAACTTGGAAGCTGAACCAGAAGTGGGTGGGAGGACGACCAATCTCATAAATGCACCGTTCTCAGATGTGCATGGATTTTAGCGACCATAGTCGTGCATCGTGTGCATGTGCACTTTTCCTACGTTTCTGGATCGCGCATGTGCATGCGTGCCCTGTGTAGTCATATCGCACCTTAATTTTATCATTGGTTGTATAGTTTTGGACCTTTTGGAAATGATTTTGTGGTAATTTTGGTCCATGGGTGACCTCATAACTGTTTGATGATGTTGGATTCTTGTAACCATTTGCGGACAAAATTTCAGTGATAACAGATGCCCCCTGATGGATGAGGGTAGGAGCATACGTATAGCCAAAATTCATCAATGTTTCTTCTACTAAGAGTGTATTTGTAAGAGAGAGCAATAGTGAGAGTATCAAGAGTGACTCATTAGAGGGAGAAGGGAACCTGTAGAACCCAACCTTCCATAAGGTGTGTAAAAGTAAACTGTGTACAAACGAGGCGGGCATGCCCCATGCTCGTGTCATGTAAATCAAAAAAGAAGGGTGTTGTATAGTAACTGAAAATGGTGTGTTGATGTAGACAACTGCAGTGCCCTTGGGAGAGGTTGTGATAAAGAAAAAATACAATTATGTGGAGGAACATAATCTGAACAGTAGGCAGTGACATCTGTAAGAAGTATCACGGATTCTGTAGGCATTGATAGCCCAGCCAAGTTCAGAGGTCTTCGAAAAATATAAGAAATAACTGTAATAGTCACAGAGTAAGACCCATCGTAACATGAGAAAGTGTTGAAGTCGAATGTTACGGGGGTCAACAACAACAGGGAGAAATTGTGGTTCTCCCTGTGCCATTAGAGACCTCTCATTGGAAAGGTAATGAGAGTCAAGATATTGTCACCCTTCTAGAAACTGTGCTGATGTCGACAAAAGGGGGACGTGACTCCAAGAAGCAAAGGGCTTCGTGAAATCTACTAGGTGAGGTGAGGAACTGGAGGAGGTACATGGATGAAGTCAAGATGTATGAAGACTCAAGACTGCCCTTGGTTGGGGGTATATGCGAAGTATAAGTGGCCACAACCGTTCAACTAGGTCGAGTGTTAGGGGGACAACAAGACGTGGGATAAGTTGTGCTAGAGGTAGGACAAAGTGACCAAACTCAGAGGGCAGAGGTAAGTGGCCTGTGGGATACTCAGAGTATATGGATGATGTCAACAAGGGTAGATGATAAGGAGTGGCCCAACCAAGGGAAACATGGGTTGCGTTTGCCAAAAAAAAGGGAAGAAGGTTGCCAAAGGTGACAACAAAAAGATATGTAAATGCTGGAAATAAAGGCTTTTTACAATTTATCAAATAAATAAAGAATAATTTGGGAAGAGTGTACAAATACAGAAACGGGTGCCCCAATGTAATATGGTTGGGTCGGTGAGGGCACAATTTTGCTTGGAGAACTGGTGGAGGGTGGGGGCCCCATGGGTGGGTTTCTGTATGAGGTAAATGAAATGGAGGGAAATTTGTAGATGGGAAAACTGATTGTGGATGAAATGTAGGGTTAATGATACTACAGAGGTGCACTCAAAATAGAACCTTGAAGAGATAATCTGGGAGTCCATTGGGAAAGCTAGAAAAATGAGGAGAAGGAGTATGTGGCTGATTCACGACATGATGTAAGACTATCGGGACTCCCATCCCTAAAGGGTTGAAAACAAACATGAGTGTCAAAGTGCCAAAGGGTGCTATGAATGGGACAAATCGTGTAGAGGAGAGTGCTACCGGGTGACAGTACCTGAAATGTGATGGAGGTGTCGGTACTGCAGACTCCAGAGCCAGATATGGGGATCCTAATGACAAATTTCAGAGGGTGTGACTGGAGATGCAATTGAGATTTAGAGGGAATGATTACATGCCAGTGTTGATTATATACCTAAAGGGGTTGCACTGATGTATGATGACCAAGTACCTGCACACATGAAAAAAAAAATACCCGACGTGAACAGTATCTGAAGATAATCGAACATACAAGCATTTATTTGATAATTTTGAACATGAGCAGGTGTACCTGAGTGTGTCATGGGAAGATGCTCTGCTGGGGAAAAGGGAAAATGATAACCTGATGGGAATGTATGTGTAAGAGGCCAAAGATGGTTCAGAAAATGAAGCTTATGGGCTCCTGTACCAAAAAATGAAAGTGGGAAAAAGGGCTTAGATATGGACGGTGGGTCCATAATGCCATCCCAGTTTTACTGACACTATGGACGATCAGGCGGTAATTTGGTGGGATTTGGGGGTAAATCCTTGGATAAGTCATCCAAGAACCACGGAGGAATAGGGAGTGCCTCTGGGTCAGGAGAAATGATATGAAGAACCTCTAGTGATGAGGTAAGGTCAACCATCGATTCTATAGGGGCCGCAGGGGTTTGAATCATGGTCATTTGGTGTTGCCTGTATTCAACGATCATAGAACAATGGTATGTAAAATGATCTAAGGATTCACATAGAGAGCAAGGACATCTCATACGTTCATTGACTGAAGTCGTGAAATAATGGATGTCAGTGATGTTTGGTAGGGGTGATGTAGCTGGATTGGGTTCGTTTTGGAAGCTTTGGCCTACTGTGACTAATGTCTGTCGGAAGTGAGGTAGGGCTGGGCAATGGTGTGTATAATGGCCACATTCTAAACATATAGCACAAGCGAATTTGGTTTGCAGCCCTTTGATACTTGAGTTAGGGGAGGTAGAGGCAATACTTGCTATAGTGGCGAGCGATGATGGTATTTGATTGAGTGGGATTAGGTTACGTAACTCAGGTAGAGATGGGCATTTGTTGGTTGGGTGTCCATATTTCTCACATAGCGCACAAGGAGGTTGGACGCATGGGGGAAGTGGAGCTGTGGGCTCCTTCTTCTTTCACCTGCCCCAGCTATGGCAGTGAGGTTAGTGAGTGGGGGTGTAGAGGGTATGGTGGGAGTGAGTATGGGAATCGTCATTGGGATTCCTTCCATTTGGGGGGGAAGGGATGGTTGAGGGACCATCTCTGGTGGATGTAAATACCAAACAGGAGTTGCCAACACCATATTAGGGAGAGTAAGTGTTGCGGCTACTTGGAAAGATTGTACGCCAGGTGGAGGGTAGAAGAAGGGGATTTAAGTAATGGCTTGGGGAACTGTCTCCCAAACTGGGATATGGCCTTGGGGAGAGGTGAAATCGTGAACTGGTGGAGTCGATGAGTTCATAGGAGGTTCATGAAGGGGGATCTCTGCGACTAGTGGGATGTCAGATATGATAGAAGCCTCCCTAGGAGGAAGGGTATCCTCTATGTCAGTTCCTTTGGATGATACGACACATACTTGATTGGAAGGATGAAGGAGAGGTGGTGCACCATGGTAAGTTCCTAACAATGATGGGTCTTTGAAAATTCCAGGACCTATTTCGATGAGTGGGTATGCATCATGACTAGTGTGGATGAGAGGGGGATTGTTATCAATGTTGGCAGAAGGGTTAGGCTCGTAATGTGAGACTTGGTCAATGGTAATGATCTTCTCGTTATGGGGGAACATCATTGTTTGAAAGATGGAAGAGACAACTGCCTTCATAGCGTACATGTAGCTATGACCAAACAAGATGTTATAATTGAGTGGGGCATCGATAACTTCAATGTCAATGAGAATGGTCTTTCCCCTAAGTTCTACAGGGAAATTTTGGAAGAGCCCTTCAGGAGACGATGGTCATCCTTCGTAAGCTCTTAAGGTAATGGAAGATGGTATGAGTTCGGGGGAACCAAGTTTCTGCCACACAAACTTGGACATAATGCATGTGGATGCACCTTCATCGATGATGCACCGATGAACTGTAATGTTCCAAATTTTTACTAGGATTTGAAAAGCGATTGGAGTGGGAAGGTGAGGTTCTCCGCTGTTGAGATCAAATGTGATGAGTTGAGTATCCACGGGGTCGACTGCCCCCAAGGTGGAAAGTAATGATTTATGTTGAGTGGGACAAGTTTGAAGGACTTCTAAGACTAACATGGCAGCCGAAGATTGTGCTAAGTCATCGACCAAACTATAATTATGAGCCGCCCTAGCCTGGGGGTTGTGGACATTCCTATGCAACGGGATGCGATGGATGCGAAGAGGTGTTTCGGTGTTAGGGTGAGGAATCACCAAAGGGGGTCCCGTTGGTGCTGGGATTGTTTTTTGGGGAATGGGAGGAGACTCAGCGGGTGCATGGTATTGATGACTATGTGCTTGCAGAAGGATTTCTTCCTCACTGGTGAGGAGGATAGTATGATCTACGGGATTGTTTGGATTGAGATACTGTCCCAACTGTGGTGGGGTAGGCTGCATGTCATGTTGGGTGTTCATCACACCCTGGTGTGGAATGGGATTCTGCAGCATGGTTGGGGGTGGTTGTTGCACATATTGTTGTGGGGCCTGCTAAGGGGCAGGTGGTGCACTTCTTGAGACTTTCATCCATTTAAAATCAGTGATTTGGGGGCAATAATGAGTATAATTACCGAACTCACCGCAAAGGGAACAAGGGAAGGTGGTTCTAATGGTATTGTTATTTCTCCCTTGACGCCTGTTGTTATTTACCCCCTGGGGGTTATGATTCCCTTGATTCTGGTTTCCCCCAGTAGGTTGGTTCTGTTGGGGGTGATTCCCACCTTGACCTGGGTTGTTATTGTTCCTGTTTTTTCCTTTCTTTTTGGCATTATTCGACTGATGGGTCGGATTTTCCGTATTCAGCTGTTCGAAACTTTGATATTGATGAAGGGGAGAGGGTTGAACAAAATTCACCCCAGTGTGACGATGTGGGGGTGCCATGGGCTGTGGAGGACCAGGGAATGGAAAGTACAGATTCTGTGGGAGTTTTGATCCGTAAGGTACATAGGAAGGCATGGCGCTTTCTCTAGTACTTAGAGTATAAGATCAAGTAGAGGGAGTACCAAAACTTGTTTGGATAGGTGGGTGTATTGGGGGTGCAGGTAGTGGCCCACTGATGGGTGGAGGAATAGCAACAGGGAATGGTTGTTGATAAGGGGGTGGGGGGTAAAAAGAGGTTCCCCCATATGCCGACAGATATTGAGGTGTGCCATACATTGGTGGTTGTTGGGGTTGTGGACTGTGGTGCATGGTATTACCAATCAATCCGTCTGCTGACTGAGACATCCTGGGTTTGTCTTGATCGAATGGCACGTGCTTTTGGAGATCAAGAAGTACTGTGTATAAGTACCCTGATTGTGAATAGATGAGGTCGTATTGTTGAGCCTTACTGATGGCTTCTTCTTCTTTTTGAGGGAAGGTGGAAGCTACATCTTTACCGAGGAGAGAGACAAGTGATCTGAGAAACCAGTCAAGACACTATTATTTGGTGGTTTCAGCTTTGCACAAACTATGTCGTCTACGCCACTCGTGAATGTGATCAGCAATATGTGATGCTGAGGTTTGTTAAAAATTAGAGAGTAGTTCAATACCATTGTCATGGCGGATTGGTAATTGGAAGAAGGTAAAAAATGCTTTGGCCAAGGACTTGAAAGTCACATGGGACCCTGATTTTTCATCTGCATACCATTTGGCTGATGGTCCAGTGAGTGTGCATTGAAATAATCGTAGTCGGATGGAATCATCCATAATGCTGTTGGAAGAGCACCATAAGTGGAAAGTCATGACATGGTTGGCAGGGTCATCTCCTTCCTTTCCTTCAAACTTGGGGATGTCTAAAGGTAGTTTGGTAGGCATTGCAGGCCATGTGGGGTCATGCAATTTAGGATCATTTGTGAATTTGCTTAGATCTGGTATGTTAAGAGAGGCCAAATATGGAATCTGCAGTGGGGGGGGGGAAGATTAGTTCCAGCCATGGTGTGAGTGGTTTGTGAACCTAACCCTTGAGGGGGGATAGGTGGGTTGGTACTTCCCCCTTGAGAGGAAGTTGGCACCCCGCTTCCATGTAAAGGAGAGCGAGTGGACGGAGGACCTTGGGAAGTGGACCCAAGTAATGTGGAACCAAGAAAATATGATCCTAAGACAGTGGCACTCACTGGAGTGTGTGAAGGTGGTGTCGAAGGGTTGGCAAGACTAGTAACTCCCCCTAAAGTAGGAGGGAGGTTTAGCAAGCATCTGGAACGATGGGGGTTCTGTGGGTCCCCTATGATGTCCAACTAGCTGAGTGGATGTGTGCGAATTGTGGTGAGAGTAAAATAAACAAGAGCCTTTGTTGCAATTTTTGAACTTTACACGATATATATCTAAATACAAAATGTAATCAGAAGTGCATCATACATAAAGTGTTTTGAAAAAGAAGCATATATGTGGATAAGTGGGTTTTGTTCGCGTGGGGAATCAAAGAAAACAAATGCTCGTATCCTAAAAGACGTAACATCCTTCGTCTCAAATAGCACTGGACCTTCCAATAGCACTCAACAGTGGGGTCTAAAGTCAACGGAAGAGAAACTAGTGAAGGATGAAATAATCAGTTATAATGAGGGGTAAAGGGGGCATATCCCGAAAGAGCTGGCGATATTTCCCAATAGCCACACAAAATCCGATCAAGGTGCAATTGCAACCCACAATTTCCACCTGGGTAGATGTCCTAAAATTTGGTCACTAGGTACCTCGGTCAAAGTGCAGCATTTAGATTTTCATCCTAAGAAATGGGTCAGGGGCTAGATCCCGTCCAAGAGGTGGGCACCTCAAGGGGGGATGCATAGAACAACCAGACCTTGGCCTTCAACTCTTCACGAGTATCTCCCTGCCTTATGGTGTTAGGAACACTTGACTTGGAGGATTTACAGTTCCCTATTTGACAACTTCTATTGTTTTGACAATGTGAGAACTAGATAGCGGGGAATTATTTGGATGCCTATCCCCAAAATCCTACCTAGACTAAAAAATTTATTTTGGCACCTCCTGTGGAGGAAAACATAGTGAGTTTTTAGAAAAGTTTTAGATGTGATTGTTTGAGAGATTGGGGGTGCAAACCACCCTCATTGAAATTAAATGGGAGTGGATAGTTTCGTCAAGAAAAGGGTGGGGTGTTTTGGAATACCTTTGGAGGAAACTTACTTTGACCTCCACGTTTCGAGAGGAAAACTATGTGAGTGATAAGTGACTTTTGTGTGTGAATGAGTGAAAGTGTACCAATGTTTTAATGAATTAGGTGTCACCTTTCTGCATGTAGACTTCGCTTGGTCCTTACAAGTGTTGATTACCTAATTAACTACATGCCTTTGGTACAACCTTGCATAATTCAAAAGTCCCTAGGAAGCTAGCATGTGGACATGTGGGTCCTTTACTATTCCTTTAACTCCCTATTGTGATTTAATCTAAGAAATCTTTGAAACTATCCTAGATTGTGATCATGTGG
>WSFP011412978.1:0-24238 GCA_009831015.1 Picea engelmannii | reverse complement strand
TTTTATGACACTTTTAAAGAGTGATTTAGTGACTTGGCCGAAACTTACTTCATCCTTAAAGATGTGTTGATTAAGTTTGTGAGATTAAGAGCATTAACACATATATGCTATGTGAGAGCAAGTCACTTGATTTCACAAAAATAAGATAGCTTGCAAAATAAAGAAAGAGAGCAACAAGGGCAAGAACAACTTGCCAACCAATAGAAGAGATACAATCACACTTATATTATGTTTAAGAGCATTAAGTGGGAGAAAGAAAAAGATTTAAGTGTTGTCTACTTATCAACTTATCAATGGAATTACTTCAAGCATATGGCAAAGGGCCTTAAGAGATCTATGCATGAAAGAAAAACACCATTCACCTACTTAATCATTTAGATATTAAGAATTATAGATCTAAGCATGTGAGTAAAGATAAAGACTTGAAGCAAACTAAGCATGCAAGAGATCTAGCTAGGTTGATTATGATGCCCAACAGGCTCAAGCTAAAGATTATGTGTTAGATCTAGATCTAGAACATTTATAGCATTAATCAATTAGATCATCAATCACATAATAAAACCCTAACCTTACGTTTTGGGGTATTCCTCTCCCAAATAGGTAGGCAATTAATTAGCTTGCTTAACTTAGAAAAAAAAATGAGAAAAGAGAGAGAGGCAAGCAAGCAAGAAAAGGAAGCAAGAAAGAGGCAAGCAAAGGAAAAAATCAAACAAACAAACCAAGCAAACCCTAACCCCCACGTCCTAGGGTTTGGGAGATGCCTTTCATCTCACAAACCCCCACGTCTTGGCTCAAGAAGGAAATAAAAATGAAAAGAGGACAAGATCTAAACCAAGCCCTAGCTACCCCAAGGCTCAGACGTGGGAGGAGGCCATACCACTCCTTCTACCACAACTATGAGCCACTACAAGCAAGCAAGAAGGAGAAGAAATGAAGAAAATTGCTTAGAAATTGAAGAGGGAGGTTGAGAAATAGCTACCAATCCCTTTGGGGGGTCTTTGAGTGTTGTGTGGATGCCTTTGGGTAGCCCAAAACCCTCTCAACCAGATCTAAACCTGCAAAAACCAGCAATCTATGCTTGCTGGAAATGTTACACACAACAGTACAACTGAAGAAAAACTTTTGCTTTTTAGGGCAAAAATTTTTCTTGAAAATTTTGATGAAAATTTTATATTTTTGTGACCATAATACTATGTTAAGCTAGCTGAAAATATGTATGGAATGAAAGCGTATAGAGAATGAGCAATAGATGGAGAAAGAGATGAGTGTGTATGAGTCTCAAAGAAAGACTTTTCCTCAAGGCACTCCTAATGAAACCCTTGAAGCCAACCTACAAGATCTAACACAATGACATGCATACAATAGATAATATGGATGGTTAATCTAACAAGATGAAATACTTGCACCATATCTAGTTTACCAACATATATAGATCTACAAGACTACTCTTTGCAAGATCTATTAAAATAAAATACTTTACCTAAGATCTACCTATGCATCCATCATATTAAACCAAAACAATGTTACCTCACGTGTTGTAAGAACCAAAATACTTGTATCTCTTCCCAAAATCCTCCAAAGTTTCTCCTTTATTATTACTCAAGAAGGTGGATCTTGGATAAATACTTGCTCCAAAACCCTAGGAGCCAAAGAATGGAAATGATGGAACTATGAGAGAGAGAGAGAGAGAGAGAATGGAAAATCAAGTAGCATAACAATAGCTCAAGATATGGTGAGGAGGGGGTGAGAAAATGGATCTATTTATACTTGGAGAGGCAAACCTACATCTCTTGGATCAATGCCAAGTGTCCAACACCAAGCACAAGAGTAGATCTCAAGGCTAGGTCGCACCATCTAGGGTTTGAATCCTAGATCTAGGGTTTAGAAAGGTGTGGGAGGTGTTGGGATCACACAAAAGAAAGTGGGAGTCTATGGGATTCGTGCTAGGGGAGTGGAAGAATTTTAAATAATTTTTAAAATTCTTTCTAGAATTTTCCAAGTGGAGGGGGGCGTAACTCCTCTTGGAGGACGCAACTTCTTGGGATGAGGAAAGGATGGGAGTGTTGGGATGAGGTAAAGGGTGTGGGATCACCTTGGAAAGTGACGTGGGAGGTAAAGCACAAAAGAGGGGTCCCCACGTAGGTCATAACAACCTGTCACCAAGGAAAAACGTCAATCCCCCTAGGGGGCGTAACTTTTGAGTGTGGTGAGGAGGGTAAGTGTGTTTAAAGGGTTGAAACAAGGTTGGATGGGTAGGTTTAGGTTTAGGGAGTCTCTCTCCAACTTAAACACATCATTTAACACCATTTTAACTCATTATTACATTTTCACAATTTTGCCATGTTTGGACTATTGCAATTAAAATTGTTGTTTTAGACTCACTGACACTCCGGGTGGACAAACCCATAGAAAAATTTGTCCGACTGAGCTAAAACTTGGTCCATGGATGTGGGGGTGCTATTCCATTTCTTTTGAGCACAAATACCTCTATAAAAAATTCGAGGTCCTATTTTTTACAATATTTGCTCAAAAATTATTAATTAATTAAATAATTAAACCTCCAAACTTAGGGAAATTTAATTAAAAATTAATTAATTAAAAAAAACTATACTAGACTCGATTGAATTATGAGAGACTCTCTTAGATGTCTTGTATGGTCATTTACAATGATTCCCTATAATAGTTACCAAAAGATAAGCCCACTAGAACGTTGTTCACCACTTTGGAGGAATTATTGCAAGTGTGAGGGAAAAACTCAAGGAAAATCAATAAGTCTGAAAAGCCCAATTGATAACCTGTGGTTAAAAAACCCTCGGTGAAAGGAACTCTCCCAATGGACCGATCCCAAGGTAACTGACCTAGACATGACTCATGCAGACCCATTACATTATTAACCCATGCAGTGGTGCGGAAATTCCAATTACAAAAAGAAGCGTTGGGGCCAAACAATGCCCTGTAGAATCATAAGTCTTCAACAAATTTGCATCTGATAATGCATCTCTTCATGGCATAAGGATTTGACCACCTGTGTTGGAGAGGCGGTCAACAGACAACTCGTATGGTAACTGCTGGAAGTCTGGAAAGTTCACCCTGGGAGATATACCTCTCAGAATGGTCTAGAAACAGTCCCAAATGATGTGCTCTGACCTAGTCCTCAGTACTGATAACTGTCAGACCCCTCTGCTGGTGGGTTTGGACCCCAGATGAATCCCCCTAGGGGAATGTGCCCCTCTTTCTCTGGAAAAATGCGTCCTAGTGATTCCACCGTCAAAATCAGACGAGATGTGTCTCAAAATGATTTCACCAAATGTATCCGCCGAAAGTGTCGCACTCCCAAGTCTGGAAAATGCGCCCCAGAGGATTCCTTCATCGAAATCTGACAAGGAAATAGGAAAAATATGTGCCTTGCCTTCCTCTCAAATGGGTCAGAGGGGAATCTCATAACTCTCCCTAGATGGGACAAGTCGATCTCTAAACTTCCCAGAATTTGCGCCCTCCCTCTGGATGAATGCACCCTTGCTGCTTGTTGGCGTCGGAAGTCACTCCTGGATTGCAGTAGGAGAAGAGCTCGACGCCCATTAGTTTATGTCACGATTTGTTTAATGGAGTGATCGAATGGATAGAGACTCAAGAAGATATCGCTCTAACTCAAAAAACCGGGCTTGGTATGTAGAAAACAAGGGAGGTCTTGATCCAACTTCCGTCAGTAAGTTGAGTATAAAATGGGTAGATGGAAGACTTGGTGAGAAGAGTAAGCAAGATTACCTCAGGCATCAGGCCTTCGGCAGCTTGAGGAGGAAAAACTCAGAAGACAAGATCCTCTTGACCCCGAGTTTCAAAGAACTGAAAGGTGGCTCGACTGGATCCTCCAATTCTGAGCCATTCAGCGTTGAGAAAACACAAGAACTGATTAGAAACCCTGCGACTATTACAGTGATCCAACCTACATCATCCTATAACAACGCAACTCGACTGGATCCTCCAATTCTGAGCTGTTCTAACACAGTGTAAACAAAGAGATGGAAAGAGGCTGACATCCATAAAGTAAGAAGTCTCAAATGCCAATACATAACCAGAGCGACCAACGCTTCATCAAAACTTTACAATCGGGAGCCTAGCTCAACCATCAATGCTTTGAAAAAAATCAAAACTAAGTATATATACTCCTAAACATTTGCCCAATAGAGGCATCTTAAACTTTCAGGATGGGGCATCTCTTCAATCAAATCTAGCCTGCACTCCTCTGTCATACACCATTTTAATTCTGTCTGGCTCATGCCAAGGGGTAGTTGGGCCCTTAAATGTTGAATTAGCGTGCGCAGACTTCCCTGGTGAATCGAGGACATCGGAATGGCTTCTGTGGGAAAACCAGTACAGAGGACCACCTCGGGCAGACTTCCTGTCGGGACATCCATACCTTGCAATTAATGAGTGAGGCGACGTTTCAACCACCCCCTCTCTTCTTCATTTACTCCGAGGAGGTATCAGAATTGAGATCAAGTTGAACTGGCACCTGGAGAACACGGTAATCCCTTCTGCAGCTAAACCCGATGCTTCGGCCCTTTGCGCAGTTCTTTCTATTGCCCCCAAGTGACCATGGGCTGTGACCCTGTGCCTATATTCAAAGTCGCTTTCAACATTTCGTGTCTCGGGGATATGAAGGAGTTGCTCCTTGTACTTCAAAGTCGCGATGGGCGTAAAGGCGAAGAGCCTAATCGCGCACCACATGTCCCTTTGGAGGGATGGCTAAGATTGCTCCGTGATACAATGGGCCCGGGTCCCGGATGCTCTCAGCACTTCACGTCTCGCAGCTGGGAAGAGGTTGATCCTCGCTTTTCAAAGTCGTGATGGGAGAAAAGGCGAAGAGCCTAATCGCGCACCACGTTTCCCTTTGGATGGACGACCGAGACTACTCCGTGATACAGTGGGCCCAGGTCCTGGATGCTCTCGGCACTTCGCGTTTCGTGACTGGGAAGAGGTTGATCCTTGCTTTTCAAAGTCGCGATGGGCGAAAAGGCGAGGAGCCTAATCGCACACCACGTGTCCCTTTGGATGGACGACTGAGACTACTCCATGATACAGTGGGCCCGGGTCCTGGACGCTCTCGGCACTTCACGTCTCGCGGCTGGGAAGAGGTTGATCCTCGCTTTTCAAAGTCACGATGGGCGAAAAGGCGAAGAGCCTAATCACGCACCATGTGTCCCAGCAGGATGGATGACTGAGATCACTTTCGATGAGATTGCGGGCTCGGGTCTTGGGTGCTTTCGGCACTTCGCGTCTCAGAGATCCAGCTGCAAAGAAAAAGCGTTTCAAGGTCGCGATGGGCGAAGTTGCGACAGCGCGATCGCGTGCCACGTGCTCCTCCGGGATGGATGGCCTAGATCATTTCGGTAAGATTGCAGGCCCGATTCCTGTGCTAAACATTTTTGCAACTCCATTGGTCTCAAATTTTCGTTGACCAACGATCTGCTCCATAGATCGATCCTCGCTTCTAACTATTGGAGGTGCCCGCCCACTTGCATTTT
Source organism: Picea engelmannii (assembly GCA_009831015.1). Classification (NCBI taxonomy): domain Eukaryota; kingdom Viridiplantae; phylum Streptophyta; class Pinopsida; order Pinales; family Pinaceae; genus Picea; species Picea engelmannii. Next base: position 18,713 of record WSFP011412978.1, on the reverse strand, counting down.
AACCTGAAATGGATTTTCTGCACTGCACAGTGCGTTCATGGCTGTGACCTTGGACAAAATGCATATGATAGGTTCTTAAAGCCCCATTTCTTCGTATTTACGCCACGGGCTCGAATCTTGGAGAGAAAACACCCCCTATACAAGAAATGTTGCTAACACTACTGAACACTGAGTAACTGCTGCTGAAGGATGATGGAAGACCTGTGTGATCTTCCCAATGACTAGGGTGTGTCTCTCAACACCGAAATCAACCAACTAGTGTCTTCCTCATGGAATCCATTGAACTATCTCTCCTGAGATGCGCCTATCTCCTCAATGACAAGTCATAATCTGCATAATGATGAATTTGGTTGCTGACTCTTCTATTATATTTTTCCAAAACCCTAATTCACTGTTGAAACCCTAATTCGTTGTTGACCTTTTCCCTCCAAGTGACTTTTACTTTATTTTATTATTCCTTGATTAAATCACTTAATTAATCATTTTACCTCTAAAAAGTGATTTATCCATCCTTGTGGATTCTCCAGCCACTGAAAGTCACTTATCATCATCTTATCCTGTAGTGCTCTTCTTCCCGATTCTGATGAGCTATTACACTAAGAGGTTTCTCCAAGTAATATGCCCATTATGACCTTCTTAGTGAAATTAATTAAGATATGACCCATAATAACTCAAAATTACGAAAATCGTCAAAATGCAACCAAACCAAAACCAAGTTGTGTGGAATGGATCCTGATGTTGAACGATGCAAGTCGGGCCCAATAAAACCCCTCAATATCTCCCGAACTCTCTGTCACCCCTATCTGGCTACTTTGGTAGGCATAACACTCTGTAAAGTTATAATGTCCCAAAATGGGGACATTACAGTCCTCCCTGCTAGAATATTGCTTGTCCTCAAGCAATAATTGAATCCAGCTACATATGATACCGGGGTCCCATATCCACCTATGTGACACAAGGTAGACTCCCCTCAAGATGTGGTATCTCCAAGTGCTCACCACGCATGACACCCACATGCTCCTCATGAGTAGAATGATCAATGGCCGAGGAATCTCAGTCAACTCCCTGAGTAACCACTCTACTTGAAACTCAAATCCACCAAAATTTGAACTACCAAGCACTCCAATCCCTGGATCCCATATCAGAATGTCAACTATAATGCCCTGTGGAGTATAGTTTTGTAACATATCAACACCATGAGTCTCCTGCAAATAACACATGGCCTTAACCCAAAATGGGTCTATCCTACCAAACCATACCAAACTCAACACGACCCCCACCGACTGAACATGATTATGCCATAGTGAGGTACTACAAGACCTCAACAAATCACCAGTCAATGATGTGCTCTCCCCAATACTGAAACTCAATGGAAAATCAAAGTGACTCCCCCCTGTAAACGTTCTCTCTTCTCCATCAGTCAATGAAATGTCCGGTCCTGTAATCCCAGGGTCCCATGCTAGTCTCTGATAGGGACCATCATGTCGATGTTGCTCTACTCTGATCATGACTGTCTGCTCAAAGTATCCATACTGGACCCTCCACTCCTGGATCCTCATAAGATGAAACAAACTATTGACCAAATGGACTCCTGGATCCCATGTCAAATTTGGAAGTTCATCACTTCCAATCCCCACTAACTTCTGGTGTGCCCTACTGGTAACTGTTGAAAGCACTCCACCCTCATCCCAATGAGAGTCTAAATATGTAGAAACCTCTAAGATATCCTCTATCCCATGGCCTAGGATACTCCCCATCATGCCCATGGCCTCAACTATCTGCCCCTGATGATCCACCCCTATCCTGATGAATGCAATCAAGACACTCCTGTCAAGTGGTCTTGGCCTACCAACTCTCCATGTCCCCTGCCACTGTCTAGCTCCCCCTGTGCTGTTGTCAATGATGAAAGTATCAGGAAAGGATATTATGAATAACTGCAACCAACTGTAGGACTTGAAAGTATCATATTCTTTGGTCAATCCAAAGGACTTAACCAAAATCTCATCCATCGACACCCATGGTAAATAATCGTTTGTACTCATCACTGAACACCAACCATTGGGTACAACGATAGGTACCTCCGCCAATTGTGGGTCAATCATTCTCCATCCATAATCACTCACGCAACTGCTGCTACGATGAAGGTGAACTCCCATATCTGTATAATGTTGCAAGGGAGAGGAATCTCCATGCTCTACTAAGTACATCTCCTCCTTGCAATCCAGTGCATCCCCCTGAATCCCACTGTACGACTCTATATGTCTCTGTGAACTACCACTCATCACTGTGTGCCCTTGCATACTTATGTGATCTCCTGTATACACCTGCAACATCCTAGATCTTGGGTGTACTACGAGGTCATCCTCTAGATGAAGGTCAACAAATCTTGGAACACAAATGGAAGTGTCCTCATAACTACCCCTGGCTCTCGAATCCCCATGTGTACGTGTGTGCTCAACTGTCTCAACACCCCTCGTGAAGGGTGGTCCCTGTGACCTATGGACATCCTCATGTATCTTTGGATCATATCTCTCCATACTCATCAGTGATCCTAGGTACTCCTCATGCTCCTCCCTCAATTGGTGTTGCACTGCTAAACCACCAACATCCTCTCGCAATGTGGTTGAGGGATATATCTGACTCTCTGTTGAAATAGATGTAGTGGATCTCTGTCTAATTTCCTTAAGGAGCTCCTCTGGTCTGGACTCTGATTCTTGAAGGGTTGTCTATGTGCCTTCCGAGAATCTTTGTGTGCTCACCAACTGATGAGTGAGTCGGTCCACCTCAACCTCCTTTTCCCTTAGTGCCCTGTGATACATCTCACCAACCTCCAATAGGTGATCCCTATCCCTCAACAATTGCTTGTGGTCGACCCTCATCACAATCACTCTCTCCCTGAGTGTATGGAAGTCATCAATGACAAGTCCCCCATCTAAACTATCCTATGCCATCGAGGCCCTCCAACAATAACCTGCCACCGATGCATGTGTATCATCAATGCATCTAGTGGCTGCCATGATCATGTCCTCATTGACTATCAACTGTCCTGCCAAGTGTCGTGACTCTTGGTCACAATCCTATTGAGGTGCTACCTCATGCCTCTCACTGCTAGTGTCAACAATGGAATCCCCAACAACACACTCCTCAAAATATAAGGCATTGAACTGCCCACTGTCCCCTATGCTAATAAGTCCTCCTGTATGCCACTGCACGCTATCACCAACTGCGACTCCTATCTGAATCGCACCTCCTGTATGGGTAGCTGTATCCTCCTGTGCACTCACCCTACTAATATCATTTGCGTCTGGATCCCATACATATGCATCCAAACACGTGCTATGGTCATTTCGACCAATAAGGAGTGCATCCTCATCATTGTAGATCGATCTTGGGAGTAAGTGTCCCAACAAGTTGTCGATCTCCATAACCTGCTCCATCAATGGAATCTCCAAGAGTGGTGATTAACTCTCCTCATACTAATAGGTATGTGTAAGGTCAATTATCTCTAAGCCATACCTCTCCTCCTGGTTCTGCAGATCCATATGTTCCTTGTGTACAATCTCCACACAAGGCTCCTCTACCATATCAAGAATGCCACTAATATCCTCACGTGTCGTGGCTAGCATAGGTGACTGAGAAGATGCAAAATGTGGCTCACTCATCATAGGAAGCTCATCATTCTCCATACATGACTTCCTGGAAGCCATGTCTACATCCATCAGTAGGTCATCCAACTCCTAATCTCATCATGTCTAAGTGCCAACACATACGAATCCTCACAAGTGTCACCACTATGCTGAAGTGTTGAATCCTCAACATTACATGATGGGGAAGATGAAGGATATGCGCTATCATCCTGTCCATACAACTATCCCTTAGATGTGCAAGAGTCACTAGCCTTATCAGACTGCTCCAAATAGGCATTTATGGTTGCATTCACATGAATCTCCTCATCCTCGTTATCATAGTGCACCTCAACAATGTGCACCTTCCCTTTACCCCTACATTTGTGATTTTGCTTCCAAGGCACTTTGCAATTGTAGCAATGCTCCCTGCATCTAATGGGTGTAGGCTCCATCTGTGCTCCTGTCAATCCACTCGTTGGTAATGATGTATCTAGATCCTTATCTGATTTTCCCCTTAGGCTAGCAGGAAAACCATCTCTGATACCACTGTAATGTTCCTGACTTGGCTAGTCTAGGAAACATTGCTAATGTGTGTGTATGATCAATCATTTACAACATATAAATGGTCATACAAATAATAAATGTGGCAAAGGACTACAAAGTTTATATTATGATATCTTTGCGGATTACAAAAGGCCGAATGCGGCTGAATAAACTGACAGCACTCAGATAGATCAAAAGACAAAAGGATCTTATCCAGAATACAAATAAACAACAAAAGATAATACCCAGAATATGTGAGCACTGCGGGATCAATGGATGCGCTGGAACTATGGTAACTTGTACAGTAACTGCTGGAAGTCTGAAAAGTTCACCCTGGGAGCTATACCTCTCAGAATGGCCTGGAAATTGTCCAAAATGATGTGCCCTTCCCTAGTCCTTAGTACTGGTAACTTTCAGACCCCTCCGCTGGTGGGTTTGGACCCCGGATGGATCCCCCTGGGGGAATGTGCCCCTCTTTCTCCGGCAAAATGAGTCCTAGTGATTCCATCATCGGAATTGGATGAGATGTGTCTCAAAATGACCGCCTTGGTATACTAGGAGATGGGTCGGAAGTGTTTCCATGAATATTTCCTGATGCTTGCTCGGGAACCCTGAATGTATCCGCCAAAAGTGTAGCACTCCCAAGTCTGGAAAATGTGCCCCAGATGATTACTTCGTCGTAATCTGGCGAGGAACCAAACAAAAGATGCACCTTGCCTTCCTCTCAAACGGGTCGGACGAGAATCTCAGAATTCTCCATGGATGGGACAAGTCCATCTCTAAACCTCCCAGAAGTTGCACCCTCCCTCTGGATGAATGCGCCCTTGCTGCTTAACACTGAGTAAATGTTGTTGAAGGATGATGGAAGACCTGTGTGATCTCCCTAGTGATTAGGGTGTGTCTCTCAACACCAAAATCAACCAACTAGTGTCTTCCTCCTGGAATCCACTGAACTATCTCTCCTGAGATGTGCCTCTCTCCTCAATGACAAGTCATAATCTGCATAATGATGAATTAGGTTGATGACTCTTCTCTTATAGCTTTCCAAAACCCTAATTCACTACTGAAACCCTAATTCATTTTTGACCTTTTCCCTCCAAGTGAATTTTACTTTATTTTATTATTCCTTGATTAAATCACTTAATTAATTAATTAATCATTTTACCTCTAAAAAGTGATTTATCCATCTTTATGTCTTCTCCGGCCACTAGAAGTCACTTCTCATCATCTTATCTTGTAGTGCTCTTCTTCCCGGTTCTGATGAGCTATTACATTAAGAGGTTTCTCCAAGTAATATGCCCATTATGACCTTCTTAGTGAAATTAATTAAGATATGACCCATAATAGCTCAAATTACAGAAATCGTCGGAATGCAACCAAACCAAAACCAAGTTGTGCGGAATGGATCCTGATGATGAATGGTGCAAGTCAGGCCCAATAAAACCCATCAATATCTCCCGAACTCTCTGTCACCCCTATCTGGCTACTATGGTAGGCATAACACTCTGTAAAGTTATAGTGTCCCAAAATGGGGACATTACACAGATTGTGGACTTGTGATGATGATTCATGCCTTTACTCTTGGAGGTTCTTTCTTGCAATTATCTCTCCATTTTCTTCATATGTTCCTAAGCAGCGTGTGTGAAGAGTTTGGAAACAGATTGGTTCTGTAGATTATCACTCTATCTTGAGTTGCTTGGCACTTCATCATGAGAATATTGATGTTGTCATCACAGTTCATTTTACATTGGTTCTTGATGGTAGCAGGTGTCTTCTCCTTACACCTTGTTGATGGTTTCCTACATTGTTCAACTCAACAACTTATCCTTGATAGCAACAAAGTTTGATACTATCTTTTCCACTTATCCACGATTTTTGAAGTTTTCATTAAGGGGGAATGTAATGCAACTCCTTCTTCTTCCAAATGTGTTCATTATATCCCATGATGTGATGATTGTCTAGTGACCACATTTACTGTGTATAGCCTATCACTATGATAATTGTGAGAATATCATTCTAAGGCATTTGTACACAGAATGAGGCATCATTAGACTTATGAGATCTCAAATATTTCAAATTATTGGCCTATTATTCTTATGTAACACAACTCCTTCCTTGGCCTAGGTGCTCATTCCTTTAGTAACCATTACAAGGGAATGCTATAATGTGTTTTAATGGTGTCTAGTGGCTTGATGTAATTTTGTACTTAGTGTCATAATGATGATCATTATAACATCATTTGTGTAGAACTTATACATGTAACATGGCCTCACTAGAATTTTGTAATATTGCACATGTGCACATGGAGATTCTTTTGGGAGTTATTCGACGATGACCTGTCTCTTAGGTAATGGTGACCTACATTCATAGGTCATTCTTATCCATTACCTCTCCCTTATCTCTTGATGAGATTATCATCAACCTTTATGGATTGATTTATCTCCACCTTTGATTATTCCTTATGATCAATGGTCCAAGTTTCTCTTAGTTTATAAATTGAGGTAATTGGTCTTGAATCAGGGAAGAGTGGAGGGTGGATTTTGGTATTTATTATTATCTTGGACACTAAGGGTCCTTAAACTAGATCATCCATTTTCTTGAAAGTTGTATGGATCCCATTTTAACTCCATGCATGTGTGTGCTCTACTAATTGTAATTAGGTGAGTTATACAAATAATAAAAGGCTTTTCTTCCATGTATGTTTCCCCACCTTTGGGTTTTATGATGTGAATTATTTGTCTTTTCTCTCTCTCTCTCTCTCTCTCTCTCTCTCTCTCTCTCTCTCTCTTATTTGATAGATCTACTTTTATTTGTTTGATGCTTTCCATAGGAGTTTATACATGATAGATCTTGCTTATATATTTCTACATATTTTTCTTGGTCTTTCACTCCCACCCAGTTGTTGAAGCATGTCAACACTCCTTATAGATTCCTCCATGGAATGGCACAACAACCATTATCTATCCACCATAGTATAACGAAATGTTGAAATATTTCAACAAGAAGTTTAAGAAGTCAAAAGAACCAACACAATTCCACACATCCATGCCTCCCTCCCAAATCACCCTACATGACTCTTTAACCTCCCTCAAACATCTACCATGGAACTCCATATTGCAATCATCCTTTAAACACCATATGTTTTTCCATCCATAGGGCTTCCTTAAGGTGTTTTTCTAGAAAAACCCCTCTTCAGCATTGATGTTGGAGCAAAAATTCCAACTATAGTGCTGCATTTTCCATAGTTGTTTTTTGGATGAGTTGAAGTCCATCCTTCACTTCTCATTGTTTACACATAAGTTGCTAATTCAAAACTTGCAACCTTTCCAAAGAACATATATTCTTCTAGTGTGGTGTTACATCCATACACATCCATCACATACATCCATGCCATGTTCTCATTTGCTTGGTTTACTTTTCTATTTGTTCATCATTGGAAGCAACCCCAACCAAGCATAAATATTCTTCTCACTTCCATTTTGGAAGTAGCAAAGGTATAATACACCAATTAGGTGTCTACACTCTAGTTTGGCTTTCTTATATTCCATATTCTGGATATGTACTCATCACTCTCCATCTTCATCCTTCCTAAAAGTATTATTTTCTCACCACTACAATCATCTATTAACAACTTGGATGATTAGAATATAACGCATTATTCCCTTCATTTGGGATGGTCTTCTACAATTCAAAATAGTTAAGAACATACATTTGTTTTTGGCTGATGGAAATTCCATCCACTACTAGCTACTATATCCCATAATTTCTTTTGATGTACTTTGATTGCCTGCAATCCCTCTCTCTCATAGAGGTATTTCTCATCTAATGTAAGTGCTTCAACAACTCTTCCTTGCAAATTATATTCCCATATACTTATTGCAGTCACATGCCTCACATGAATTCTTCTTCTAAAGATTTCACTACCTTATTTTATTTTCCCTTGACTTGGTTGATTATCAGTTCAATCTACAATATGTCAAGTCATTTCCTATGTCCAACATTCAATTTTATGGTTAACAAGCACTTTAGACTCTTATTCTTTTATCTTGAATTTACTTCCCATCAAGTAGTCCTTCCACATCTCTAATGCATGCACCACTATTGCAAGATTAGCAACTATCAAAAGCCCACTTATGCATCTTATATGTATGTTTCTTCATCACAGACCCTTTCTTACATGTTTAAGGCATCTTGGAGATCATCCATGTTGACATTTTGTTTTGTAAAATCAAGCCTAGAGGCTCTGTTCCATTATTGTTTAACTGAAAACAAAATCTCTTTCTTAGAAATTGAATATTTAGTTATATTCTCCTCTAAATTATCTTTCCAAGAACTACATTCTTTCTCAATTATAAGTTAAGGACTAGAAGTTACAACTTCTAGCAATTAGCAACTAACCAATTCTCTACATTTTTTGGTGCAAATAAAGGTTGTATACCAACTTCCTCAACTTGTGGAGAAGAATCAAGAGAGAACTAGAAAAACTTTTATATTGGGTGTTGATATTACTCTCTCTTTTGTGTGCTTAACAACCTTCATCTTGAGAATTCAACTTGATGATATCCTGCTCCAATTAGATATTGAATCTCTCTCAATAATTCAACTTATCATTTTTGCACTTGAAGGAATATGTGTAAATACAACTCTAGGAAGTCAAACTATGTATTGACTAAGAAAATTAGGATATTTTGACTTGAATTCGAAATCAATTGAGGAACAACCGACAGTTTGAGCCAACTAAGTGTTGACCAAATTGTCCCAACTAAGTTGAATGTAGTCAACCGGGCATAGAAAACACAAAGAAATGAGGGTTGTGTAAACACTTTGGGCCAACCTTGGGTGATCAAAGTGGACCAAATCAATCCTATTTTAAGGGTGATTGGTTAAATGCTTCAGTATAAATAGATGATCTATGGATTGATATACATGATAAAAGAGATTATGTTTATAATGTTTTAAGCATTTTTTGTGCTTCTACAATCCAACATATGGATATCATTTTTGGGATTATCTATGTAGAGTCAGTCACTGAAGCATGACCCATGTGTCATGATAATTATTCAGAATGAATAAATTTCTAATGATATTGAATAGTCCACTTAGAACTCATTGCATTAGGTAATGCTCACAAGGGTGAAGAACACATCCGATGATGTGTATAATGTTCTTTTGAACTAGACAATGTCATAATGATGTTTCTAAACACGTTTAACTCTTCTTAGATTTGTTATTTCGACTCCTGCAATGCACATGTGATTTATAACATGGTATTAGAGATTTAGGTCTTGAAAATCCTAAGTTTGATTCTAGTTGTTGCAAGATATTTAGAGGCTATCACATCACGATTGAATAAGGATTTATTTGCGTGCCAAAGAAGAATATTTTTGAAGGAATCAACTTGTTTGGGCTTGCAGATTTTGAATCAAAGTGTTGCAGAACTGATGTGGGTTCAAAGCAGGAGCCTATGTTGCTCAATGAGCAGAACTATGGCATGTGGACATAAGACACAGATACTTTGTTGAAGAGCAAAGCATTATGGTAGTTCATAAATACGGTTGTCTTGATCCTAAAGATGAACATGAGATGTTCATGCTTAATGGTTTGTCTAACTGCTTTGGGGCCTACCTTGGGAGATCAAAGTGGACTAAATCGACCTTAAGTTAAGGGAAATTGGTTACATGCTAAAGTATAAACAAATGATATATGGATTGAAGATGATAGAAGAAGTTGTGTGAATAATGTTCTTGTGTTGTGCAATGTCATAATGGTGTTTCTAAACACCACCAACTCTTCTTGGATTTTTTATTTTTACTTCTTCAATGCATCTGTGAATTCTAACACAATCTTGGGTGAAATGAGTAAAATATGTTATTTTCCCAATGATGTGAATTTGAAAAATTTTCACTGTGAAAAAATTTCCTAAATGAAATGATATGTAAATATTGACTACAAACATTTTCTAGATTTACCATCTTGAGTCACTTTTCCTTATTTTTGTGCCTCCCATGAAATGTTTTGGTCTCTAATAGTGATTTTTGAGCATACTTTCTAATTCTTTTAACTTCCATGGTGCTTCCTCAAACCCAATCCAATAACTAAGCATAGGACATTATGGGTACTCAAAACACCATTCACTATACTAATAAGATAATCTGGCCAACTTCTACACCCTATATTCCCCAAAAGGGAATCCTTATAGTATCTCCAATTTGGTGATGAACCAAAAAATTGTGCTCAAGGAAAAATCTGGGTGTCTCTTCTTGTGGACCCATAGTTCAAATTTCATTGAAATTGGGGTCTATACGCTAGAGTTATGGTCGAAATGACCTTTTTCTATTTACTCATTTTTTAGTCAACCATGTGGCTGGTTTATGATATGGTTCCATTTTTTAAGTGATGTGATGTCCACCTAGAATTCATGTGCCCTTCCCTATGCTAGGATTTAGTTTTCTTGTGCCATAGTGGCTTCTTACCACACAAGCCATACACTTTTATAAGTATTCTTGTATCATTATGTCAATAGAAAGATTGTGAATGTTTCCATCTTTGCTCAATAGGCCTTGTTATCTCCTGAACCTGTAATCAAAGTGGTAAAGTCATAAAACACAAAGTGCATTCTAGGGGAACTAAGGAAGGTTGTCCACTACACTACAATAGCTCTTCCCCTCACTTTAGGTCATCTCTCCTCTGGCACAAGGGGGATTCCCTAAGTTAGGATACTAATGCTAGAAAAATAGGCTCAAGGAATATGAGGAATTATCTTTATAAAAAAAATACATTGTACATAGTAAAATGAAGTGATGGAGGACTCAGACTAGTGCCTATCCAATGTAGTGAAAATGGAGACAAGAGGTAAAACTAAGGGAGTGGTTTTATGAATGGTTTAAGACAAATAGATTTTTCATGCACGCCACAATAAGCCTTAAATTTCCATTAAATAATGAAGAAATGTATTTGGAGGACCCTAAAGGTGTCACTCTTAAACAATGTTACGATGGTGTGTCCTACAATGAAGTATTAAACTAACACCAACTTTTGATAGAAGCAAGCTGATACATTTAACCATGAAACAACAAAGGGAAGAAGAGGAAAAATTCCTCACATAAATCTCTTCTAACATTGTAAATATACCCCTCTTGTCCTCTCAAGCATGTTCTTTGCAAGTAGTTCCTAGCATACATTAACAAGAATGTGAGCTTCACATATGATTAAAAACAACCCTTTAACTTCCCATTAATCCTTCCACAAGATATGAAACAAAGCTCCAAGAGGCGAAACTCCTCACAAATACACCATAACAAATGATGGGAGAGCTACTCTTTAAATAGAGCGAGCTCCATCTTCTTTTACAATAAAACATTAACTTTTTTTCTAGATCCACTCTTTTATCTAAGAACAAATGATAAAATAGATTTGGATCTATCTAGATACATCCTTATCTCCAAGGAAAAAATATAATAATGTTGTCTCACATGACCATCTTATGTGATAAGTTAAATTACAATAAAATAATGAGAGTGGTTATGCTATTTGTCTTCTCCAAAGTGGTAAACCATGTCAACAAGCTCCAATGTATCATCATTTCTCTCCAAGATATGTCATTCCACTAATAATCTTCAATAGATGTGCAACAACCACCTCAATATAGCATGTGTGGCCCCTCAATAAGGTGAACCAAGTAAAACCTCCTCAAAATAACATTTGACCTCCTAGATCTAGAGTTTGAAACCTCCTAGATGTCTTCCAAACTGGACATACCATCAATAATCAAGTGTGAAACATGATGGCCCATGAGGCATGACATAGAAACATCAATAGTTAGAAACCCTAATCATCATTATCATCATTCATCATTCATCATCATCATAATCACTCATCGGAGAGTTAGTAACCCTAGTAATCATCATCAACATCAAATAAACAAACATTTGAATAAACACACAATATTACTCAAGAACTAAAGCATAAACAATTAATTATATATATCTAAAGCAATGTATATATATCCAAAATTGGCTCAACTATACATTTTTTACAAAATTTCACATTGTGCCCAAACTCTAAAATAATGGCACCTCATGCCCAAGATGCATAATGGATCCCCATACCCATTACATCATGCCCAAGATAAATAATGGTACTTTTATAGCGCAAGTTATAGGTTGGGAAAAACTCGACCTAACCACGGAACAAGTGCTACAATTTGGGAATCCTACACCTAATGTCACCTTGATGTAGGTCCCACACTTCAAGGGTGACTAGGTCACTCTAGGGAGGCGGTCCCGGTGACCCTAGGGGGATTGAGATGGAGATGAAGATGGATGTAAATGAAACCCATATATGTCAATTCTAATTTGAGTGAAAGGTGGAAAGAGATGCCTTGCAAGTCAAGAAATTGTTGTCCCACATGTATAACACTTCTCCGGATGATTGTACCTTCCCGCCACACAAGAAAATACACTTTGCAATAATATATGTTAGTTGGATCAGCAAGTTAAGCTTGATGTCCCTAATTTGTAACAATATATAACAGTGTATATCAACAAGAAAAAGGTACTATAATCTGCTCAATAAATGTTAAAGATCAAGTAGAAAATGAAAGAGAAAAACTAGTAAATGACTAGCTAAACTCAATATGAAAAACCAATACTCTTAGCATAAAATATAAGGCTGTTGTAAACACTTGTTTGCATCAAATTATATCAGCCTTGTGGATTTAACGTTAAATGTATTATATAAAGAAAATCAGCCACTGAAATCTCCTCAAACTTTGCCAAAAAGTGCTCTAGGACAAGGAGAGTAAGTGTGCAAAGTTTGAGCAAAAACCAATGGTTGATAAGAGAGTTATTAAAGCAATTAAGTTAGGGTTTATTCAGCCATAATGGCTGAAGATACAATTTTGTAACAACATAAATAAGTATCCCCTAGATGGGGATTCCCTAGTGGCTGTGAGGTGCCCAAGGCACAAGGAAAACAATCCACTTTGCAAGAAGTAAAAATGATCGAAAATCACGTTTCCCAGTGCAATATTTTATTTCTCCAATGCAACAAATCAATGACTAGTACCTTTAATATTGGGTTAATGGAGTCACAAGGAGATTATAGAAGATACCTCCTTGGGGGTGTAAGCCCTTTTACTCCCCAAGGCAAGTTTCTCTAAGATAGGGTTTAAACCAAGAGGGTGTATTCCCTTATACTTCTCTTAGAAAACCCTTAATCAATGAAATGAAACAAATAAAATGATGAAGGCTATGGTGGGGGTGTATGCCCTTATACTTCCCACCTAGCTCCTATCATAACAATACTTGAATTGAATAAACTTATAGCAAGAGAGTAAAAACCATACCAAGATCAAGAGAAATGCTGAGACAATTCACCACAAGATCAAGAAAGCATCATCCAAAGCTAGTGCTAGACCTTACTCCATCAACCATTCATAAACATAGACATAAAAAAAGTGCACAAGAGATAAAAGAGGGACAAAAATTTCAGACCAAGTCTCTCACAAGAAGGAGAGTTATGTTTAAAATGAGATCTTATTATCTCTATTTATACTAAAAGTAGCTAACATAGTTTGTCCACAAACTAGGGAGTAAAACACAAGATTAGGGGTCAACACCCTAATATTTCCCCCTTAACAAAGTAATATTAAACAATTCACTTAAAATTTCATCTTTTTCAAAAATTAAACCCTAATTTAGGAGGGCGTCACCCCTTTAGGGGATTTTTTTCCACTTTGAGGAAGTCGTTGGTGTTTGAGAAGCATGGATGGGCCTCCAAAGGCCATGTGTCAAGCATCTAGGAACTCATACAATATGAAGACCCTTCTCCTCCTCAAACGTCCATGTATAAATGAGTGGCACCTCACCACCAAGCCCTAACCCCCTTAGGTGGCATCATGTCTCTAGAAGTGACGTTTTGCCTCTCCTAGGAAAAACGTTTGGCATGTGGGGGCTAGGCTATGTTGTCCAAGTCATCTTTGAGGCCTTCCAAGTTTGATATCTCTCATCCATCATGTGGGCCCCTAACATCGAACCTATAGGCTTCTAGCCCCATGGAAGCCCAAACTAGGCTTGTTCTCCCAAAACTGTCCACCAACTAGGTCCTGCAAAGACAAATGAACACGCCCTCCAAGGACACTATACGACCTATCAAGCTTAAGTATGGGAGGGTTGACGAGGTGTCCTATTGGGTAGGTCTTTCCCTAGTTCAAGGAGAGCTTCCAAGAGGTCCCTCTCTAATACATGTAAAGTGTATGAGGTGGATGGGGTCAAGACTCAATGGGAATGAGGCTCATGACATACTGTGGGTCGCAATGTCTCATTCATGGGTGCCTTTGTAGAGGGTGTGTGGTACCTTCATCCACAATGCACTTTTTTTAAGTTCATCATTTTACTTTTATATTTCTTTCTTTATATTTTCTTTCATAATAACATAAGGAGAGATTGGAGGTCACTTCCCTGGTGTGGTGACCAGGTGTTGGCAATGTCACCCACAAATACCTAATGGAAATGAGAAGGTTGGATCGTGATGAGAACCCCTTTCTCACAACCATGCAACTGAGAGTCATTGCCCTGGTTTGGTGACCAGATGATGACAATGTCATACCACTAGATATCCATGGACATGATAGGTCGGCTCGTGATGAGACCTCCTATCCTTCAACTAACCCTTCAAGCATTTATTTATTATATTGTGGGTCCCCTTTTATTCAAAGATAAGCATTTCATTTCTTTCTTGGGTGATCCCTGGGTGAAGCATATGGAAGGATTATACAAGGCTTTTATCTTTTACCCAACACCAACCCCTCTGGGCCTTTAGCCCCTTATTCCCATAGAATGGGGGATAACCCCTTCTTGGGTCAATACACGCTAAAATCCAAAGAGATAAGGAAATGGAGGGGGATAATGATGGAAAATGGTAAGTATGGTCTGGAACAGTACAATTTCCCATCAAGGGAGTTCCCAGTAGCAAACCCATTCCCAAGGAAAACCATTTACTAGGGAACAATGTATACCACCAAGGTGAAGTAGGGAAAAAGGCATAATGTCCAAGCACATATCATGAAATCTAGAGCAATCTAAGATACAACATAATCAAATAGCTTAAATATTGAAATGATGCTCACCATAATACTGACTTGTACCTCATCGAGAAAGGCCCACTGCCTTCCGGAAGCCAACTGGTGTGGTGGATTGCATTTGTAAACCTGTAACCATCTGTGGTGGTGAGTGGGTTTTCCATCTGTGCAAAGGGCAATGTTGGTCATGCAGTCTCTCGACACTCCATATCTGCAACCTGAGGGCCTCGAGACATCATCTCCTTAGTTATCCACAAAATGGGGATAACACGTACCTCATGCCCAAAATACATAATAGATCACGAGTCATCGAACCTTTCCATTCTCACCACTACGATATGCATCTCCAAATATGATCTTCCTCTTCTTTGAGGTCAAGGAAGCTTGATTCTTCTTGCGTTGAGGAGTGGTGTGCTTTTTTGGACACTGGACACCATTCATATAAGTTATTTTTCACAATTTTATCAATTAATAAACTTACTAAATACAACTAAATTTAATATAACAAAACTCACCATAGATGTGATTAGAAGTCTTGAGGAAATTTCCCTCCCCTGCAACCCAAGCCTCTCTGCAATGCCTCCCCACTTGTAGTTACAAGAACCAATGAATGACAAATTAAAATGGCCTAAAATCATTTCCATATATTCTTGAGAAGAATTTAATCAACCAATGATCTCATCGAGAATATCTTGGGCAATGCAAGAGATTGGCCTTTTTGGCTAGGAGAATGATCCTTTAGTCAAATAGCCTAATCTGAGGCAACAACTATAGAGGTAATGACTGCAGATGCAACAACCATATCAACAACAAAGGGGGTTTCAATAGTAGTAGATGGAACAAAGGCATGTGTAGGGAGGATTGAGGCACCAGAAGAAGGTGCAATCAAACCTACAAAAAGTGTAGTAACAATATAAGGCTTCCTTTAAAATGGTGTTGGGTGTGGGAGGTGATAAACTCCCAAGGGATGCAATAGTAGAAGATGGCCCGTGAAAAGAGAGATTGGAATACCAATGGTAGGATGGACTTGTAGTATTTAAATTACCAGAATAGAGTGTCTACGAAAAACCACCGCCATGTATTGCAAAGAAAAAGTTCCAACGTAGTTGGGTTGTTACAAAACCACAAAAGTATAGGCCATAAAATAACTAAACAAGTAAAAACTAAAATCATGGGTCTACAAGCATGTTTGTCTTAATACGCTGTGCCAATGAGGCATGGACAAAGAAGTTTCACCACCAAAGGGTGCAATGAAAGGTGGTTGAGGCATCTTTTGTACCCATGGGTGGTTACATACATGTTTCTAATATGTTAGATTAGTACAAAAACATGAAAATCAACTAGAATAAGAAAACAAATTTCACCTTAACTATATTTAACTTGACACCTCGATTTGGATTATTTTTGGCACGAAATGAGAGCCGAGATATAATAAAACAATTTACAGAGATATCTCGGATATCCAATAATATAAAATAAATGTATCAGAGATGCAACCATAAACACAAAGATACAATAATACACAAATTTCTATTAATGAACGAAAATGTACAAAGACTGTAAAAATATAGAGTGAAAGACTCGATAGAATGGTGACAGCGTATCTCTGAGAAGAGATGTGTCCGCTCCTCGCATTCACAAGAAGATGATTATTACAATGAGGCTCCAAAGACCTTTTTAACATAAGTAAAATCCAAAACCCTAACCCTGAAAGATGAAAATCCAAAAGGTTTGCAGGCCTCGATGGGGGTAGTTGATACGTCAACTTCCCGAGGGTGTAACTTTTGCATACGATCTTCGTTTGGGGTGCTCGATACATCATTATAAAGATCTATCCGAGGACTACAAATGATGACAACAAATATGAAGTCTGGAAGGAACTCATATTTTTTGGAATAGACTCATATTCTTCAGAGGTTTGATGCCCAAAAAACGTCGTTTAGGGCCTCAAAATGGCTCCAGAAGTTCAGGACCCGAAAAACTACCAAAAATAGTAAATTACCAAAATTGTCAGAAAACGGTTTTGAGCTAGTTGGAAAACGTGGGTGGTCACCGATATCCACCTAGATCAATCCTCCTTCCTTAGGAAGAAATGGTCCCCATTGCGTTGAGTGCTTGAGGTAGAGGGAAAAGCGTTTGTTGAATCTGCATCTTGATGAGTTGCTTGCCTTGTTGGAAAAGTTGCGCTGCTTAACTTGTTGAAGGTTGTCACGAACATGTGGTTGGCAGGGTTGGAACGTTTTAACAAGTCTGGCTACATGAGATGCCTGTGTGTAGAATGAATCTTTACACTTTGCTACAATCTTGTCGACCTGCTTTTGTTGGATAGAAGGTGCTTGGGCCGAGACTATAGTGGTTGCAGTATCCTTCTGTTCACCTTTTGAACAACTATGAAGAAGCTGAATTTTGTAGTATGAGATACTACCTTGTGGAACTGTTTAGGTGTAACAATAGTCGGAACTACCTCTGGTATTCTGTAGAGTTGACCCCTCAGAGAAACAATGACACTGCAGGGTCGAGACTCATAAACAACATGGTGCTTCCACATATATGGTTGGCCCAAGAGAACATCAGAGACATCCAGTGGGGCAACATCACATAATACCTCATCCTTGAAGGGTTCGATGCCATATGACAATCGACACTGTTGGCTAACACGAAGATATCATCCCTAGCGAAGCCACCAGATGTTGTATGGCTGCAAGTGTGGTGTTGTCGACAATCCCAACTATTTGACAACCTCTGTTGAGATGAGGTTCTTCTGGCTTCTGCTATCAACAATAAAATGCAGCGGGGTCCCCTTCACCCACATTTGTGAATGAAAAAGGCGCTCCCCCTCTTCATGATCTATTGGTTCTTCTGGTTGAATTGTTGCGGTCGTGACAATAACAGTGGGGTCTTTGTTGATGATCTGTATTTTACCAGTATTTTCAGAATCAGATTCTAAATCAGGGTTCAACTCTTTGTCTTTGATCTCGACCACCAATGACTGTTTTGAGTGACATTCATCAGTGTTGTGCTAGGGGCTTTTGTCAAAATCGTACCATTTTCCGGTGTCCTCCTTTGTCTTCCCATGACCCTTCTTTTCCTGTGGCTCTGACTGGTTTTCAGGAGACTGCTTGTTAGGGTCGTCTTTATCATACTTTGGTTGTTGATGATTTGCAGACCCAAACTCCTGTTTGTTCTGGTGCTTAAATTTCTGCTCGATTTTAACAACATATAGATAAGCAACAATGAGTGATGAGATGTCTAGAAAATCCATTTCAGTTTGGATATATTTGTGTAGATCCCCACAATATTTCAGAACCAAATGTTGTTCGAAGTCTTTGATACCCAGCTTGGTGCGCAAGGTTTGGAAGATATTGGTGAACTCTAGAATTGCTTGGCCCCTCTCTTGCCACAGTGTGGTCCATCTCATGTACTGGTCTTCATAGTTTCCAATAGGGTAATACTATTCCTTTACC
>ML861300.1:0-24239 GCA_009831015.1 Picea engelmannii | reverse complement strand
AGAACACATCTAAGGACTTACATCAACCACCAAGGAACACATCCAAGGATCAATCCAAGCACCGGGCAAGGATTCCCTGGAACACATCCAGGGGCCCTAGAACACATCTAGGGACTTGTTGTTTGGTCCTAGACCAAGAACCCTAGTCATATATTGGGGGCCCTCACTAGGGTCTTTTGCCATGGCTCACACTGCTTGGTCCCAAACCAAGAAACCCCAAGAGTGCACTGGGGGCCCTAGTCCTCGGCTAGGGTCTTATGCCATCATCCCAGAGAAGGCTCTTGCAGCTGCACTAATTTCAATAGACTCTTCTAAACAATGTCCCCTCATCTCCACCTCAAATATAGTTTCTCCCATGTCATCAGTGAAATCCACCCACAAGATTCCAATCAATTGAAGGTTGATGCACAGGACAAATAAAAAAAAGGTTCAAAAGAAGGCAGCAGTGAAAAAAGGCAAAATGCCTCTCACAGCAAATATGGGTTTTAATGTTTTTTAACGTTATTTTCTTTTGAGGACAGATTTTATTGGTATGATGACAAAATGTTTTGGACAGCAAAGACAACTTTAGACAGAATGTTTTGGACAGCATGGATATGATTCTAGTTTTGGCTATAGTCATGTTTTATTTTGATACTAAAATATTTGACTATTTATATGAGGATGGGAGTTACAAGGCGAATATTTGAGTTGATTTTTGGGGTATTATATTTCATATTTTGATGATCATTAAAGAAATGAAAATTGGAGTGACAAGGGGTCCCACCTATTTAGTTATTATTTAAATAGACCTTTATTTATGTATTATTATTTATTTGTCTCAACTAATTAATTAAGGTAATTAAGCTTAACAAAAGAAAGGTAGTTGAACTACCATAACTTATTGGAAAATAATAAAAGCTCAATCAAAAGAAGAGACAAAACGAGAGAGAACAAAAGAGGAACTTCTGATATAAGGTCTGCTCTATATTTGTGAGATAATTCTTTTGTTCATTCATTCTGAGTTTACTAGAAACCTAAACCATCTTGATGACAGCAGGGTCTTATTGAAGGAAGCAGGATTCAAAACAGAATCATATCTTTCAGCAGCTTGTTTCTAAAGGTGTATGATCTATCTTTGGCAGTCTGTGTGTTCTTGTTTGTTTATGGCTTAGATTTCATGACTGATAAATAATATTTTGCAAAGTCAAGTGACAACAGTTTTATGGCAAGTTGATCTAGATCTTTAGCTTCAGTTTTCTTTTGTTGTCAGAGTCTTTTTGTATGGTGCCCATCGGAGACTTCAAAATTTGACTTTGGTCCCCACCCTCGCAAGGGTTTGTAAAGAGAATTATGCTTTGTATCTCAGGATGAAGTTAATATAAAAATCAGATTTCTAGTTTACATCTCACATGCATATCTTAATGATATTTTTCAGATTTGGTTTTTATCCTTGTCTCTTATCCATATACACACTTATGTATATTTTGCTTTCTTTTATTTGCACAGTTGCATATAATATTTAAAATCAGTCTTGATCCCTCGTACATAATTTTTGTGGATTAAGTGATTGTTTTGAAAAACTCCCGGTAACATTCCCAACTATCTTGCCTTAGCCTAGCAAGATCTGAAAATATTTGAGTAAGCTTCTTCGTACCTTTTCCTCAACATTTAATTAGCGACCATATTGGAGAGATCTTTCCACATCTCTTTGCTTGATTGTATCACGATTGTATTTTATTTTCCTGTTTTGTCTGATTACTCTTTGACTGATTTTTCCATGACAATACCCGTTGTGAGACAACCTACTACTGGAAACGGTCTTAATGACCAGACCAGCATTACCTTGACTTTATTCGACACTATTTTAGAAACGGCTACTACTCGTGTTGAACTAGAACGCTCTTGGGAAGCAATTGAAAGGGACATAAATATTCGTGAACGTTGGGAAGTCAGGCAAAGCCAGCCCAGAAATCAACAGTAACCTTTCCTTTTATCTGTTTAATCTTTTATTTCATGTCCTTTAATTCTCGTATTTCTCGAAAAAGAAGAGGATCGTCCCCTGAAGTTACCCCTATTTCTGAAATAGGAAGGAGCGAAATTGTCTTATCAACACAATAAAGTGCTCTTAGGCGAACCCTATCTGATTCTGCCAGTTCATCTTCATCACCCATACCTATCACCTTCAATAGGATGTCTTTGGGTAGTGGTAGTGGCACCGGAGGTTCCTCCTCCTCACAACCCTCTACTTCATCTGTGATTGGTAGTATCTATAGTCATCAAGTTCCTATTCAATCCACTACCAATCCTGCTAAGGTCATTAAGAAATACGGACTTCTTCAATTTGAGGAAGATGCTACAACCACCCCCTGGCACGTATCTTCTCCCTTGAATCTCTCACCAGCCAACCAACCATTGCCAAAATTCAAGGATCATTTACCTAGGTTCTCGGGAAATGGCACCATTACTAGCAATTAACACTTGGTAGCATTTTCTAATGTTTGTCATAACATAGGGGTTAATGATAACGACACTTGCATGCGTCTATTTGTCAATTCTCTTGAAGGGAAAGCTGCAGCAGATTTTTTTGACCTCCCGCCCAAAATCCTTTCATCTTGGGAAGTGTTACCGCACAGTTTGTAGTTAGGATAGTAAATGGATGAAGAGTTAGTCAAACTGGCGTAACTGCAACCAATCCCACCCAATGTCACCTCAATGGGATGGTTCTTTCTATTTAGGGTGGTAAGGCCCAGGGGAGATGTCCCCAGTGACCTGGTGTTTCGAGAAGGCAAGGGATTATAAGACGAAGATAAGTTTCCCCCCTCACAAGTCACCATTGAGCAGATAGTCCAGCTAACCAGAAATAAAGAGAAGTATAACCAAAAGATATGCTCCTGCCCGAGAACTAGGCCTTGATTATGTTGTACCATGACCTAATTCCACTTTTAGGTCATAAAAAGGCTAACAAGGCCAAAATACTAAAAATTATACTGCTTTACATTAAATGCTTAAAATTAAACCCTAATCAAGCTAAAGAGAGACGTCATGCCCCTCTAAGGGTGACGTTAGCCCCTTCTAGGGCAAAATGGAGCATCCTGGATCAAAACGTTAGCCCTCCTTGGGCTTCTCCAACCTGCCACATGTGCCAACACTACCAAATCTGCCTCCCAAGACATCCACAAGGTTGGATGACGTCATGATCATCATGGGTGACGTCCTGGGCCTTCCAGGGTCAACGTTCCAATGGAGGGGGCACAACCCCCCTAGGTCAAGCTCTGTAAGGGTGCCTCTAGTGGAAAATCCTCCTCTTCTCCGATGCAAAGCCTCTGATCCATCTATGTCCTGTCTTTGCCCCCTGACGGGGTCTCAGCATCCATCTGGTGGGCTCTTCAGCCCCATGGAGGTTCGAACTGATCATCTCCCCATGTGTACCGGTCCAAAATGGTACCTGTCCGTCGGGCATGATCCTGCACATTAACAACTGCGCCCTCCATGGGCTCATAAGTCATAGGGATCATAGAAATTTCAATCACATCTCATCATCAATATTATTAAACATGTGCATAAAATCCCTAATACCTCAGTTAAAAGCTCAAAGACATTACACAAGCCTACAATACAAATTTGGAGAAAATGACATGGCATCTTATTGGGCTAGTGCCCACTGGAAAAGGAAAGTTTCTAAAAGAGACTTCATCTGAGCCATGTAAGTGGGCGATGTGGATAGGGGATGTCCTAACACTGGGTGCAATGAGAGAAGAGGATGCAGGGTTTTACCTGTGGGTGCCTTTGTAGAAGGCGAGTTGCGCCTGTCCTGAATGCAAATTTTTCCAAGCCCATACCTTTTATTCTTTTATTCTTTATTTTTTTTTCTTCAAGAAGCTAATCAGGGGACACTGCCCTGGCATGGTGACCAGTGGTGACAGTGTTACCCACAAGTACTTTCACAAAAATGAGAAGCTTGGCTCGTGATGAGAACCCCTTTCCCTTGGCCATGCAACCAAGGGTCACTACCCTGGCATGGTAACCAACTGGTGGTAATGTCATACTGCTAGGTACCCATGGACCTAATAGGTTGCCTTGTGATGAGACCCCCTATCCTCTGACTAGGTTTTGTTTTATTATTTTACGAGTCCCTCTTGTTTCTTGTTGAGAAGCCTTTTATTGCTTTCTTGGGGATCCCTGGGCGAAGCATCTCGAGGTTTATTTCTTAGGCTTTTATCTTTTGCCAGCTTGCTTTTACCTTCTGGGCCTTTAGCCCCTTCTTCCCACGAGGTAAGGTGCAATCCTGAAAATAGGTCAACCCAGTGCCCGGACAAGTGAAATGGGATAGGTGAGCGGGAAGCAACATGAAAAAGTGGTGTTGTGATGGGAGCGAACGATGGCTTTTCAAAAATCCCCCCAGTGGCAAACCAAAACCTACGGACACAGGCTTACTAGGGCATCCTGTCATTCCCCCCAGACATGGTCAAGTGGGCAAGTATAAGATCCAAGCATTTGTTAGAAACAACAGGAATTAAATGTACATATTCAAAGGTTTTAATGATCAAAGTGACACATACCATGATACCCGGACTCATTACCTCATGGAGCAAGAACCATCTCTGATACAAGACCAAGCTGATGGTGATGGATGTTGTCGTTGCTGACAAGATGGAGGCGTTGAAAGGAAGAAAATATGGGCCCTCCAAGGCCATGCCAAAGTCGATCCGGCTCTCGGTACTCCATGTCTAGGACATGTGGGCCTCGAGACATGATCTCCTAGTTATCCCTAAAAGTGGGGGATAACAGGAAGAATCAGTTTATTGGTTCAAATCCACTTATGGACAGCCCAAGAGTCCAACTAATCAGATAAGGGAATACAACAATATTGCCTATAAGGATGGTGAAGCCATTAAATCTTTTAACCTTCGTTTCACCAAACTATATAATCTAATCCCCGAACTAATCTGTCCGCAAAATCAAGCTGCTTTCATGCAATATTATAATGCTTTACCTTCTCCTTATTGTCATAGACTTGAAGAAAAGGCTATCGACAATCTCGATTCCACCCTTCAGGCTTGCCTAGAGTATGAAGAGCAACTTGAAAGAACGGGTCTTTCTAAGGGAGATTTGGTCAAGCAAACAGACATGTTTTCCATTCTATTGCTCATGCAAGATATGCATAATAGGATGATAGCCTACGAACGAAAAGGAATTTCTTCTTCCTCTTCCCACGGGGCTTCTTCTTCTTCCCTGACGCCTTTTAGAAATACTAATGAAAGCACTTTTCAGCCAAAGGCCATAATGACTCGCACTTGGTGTAACTTTTGTGAAGAAAATCATGATGAGAATATCTACAAGGTTAAAGGAAATGCTAGAGATAAGATCTTTGGCAAAAGGCCCGATACCACTATCGTTGTTTTAGATTGGGCTAAACCAGAGGATGTTATGGTAGTGAATACTAGGAATAAATCTTGCACTCCCAAGGGCAAATTTGATCTTCCCCGCACTTCTTCTGCCCCAAGTTCATCTTCTCAAAGTGTTGATACACAAACTGTCAAAACCTCCAGCAATCAAAGAGTATCTTCTCGTCTTCCCTCTTCTAAGTACAATATTCTTAACCAATTAGCTAATATCAAAGTTGATGCTACCCTTTTGGACATGGTTGTCGTCCCAGAACAACAGAAGCATCTTAAGGACTTTATGGAAGGTAAGATTTCTACCATAGCCAATCTATTTAAAGAGTCAAAGGAAGAAAATTCAACTGTAAATAGGATAGGTGTAAATAATTTTAGGAACCCTATAAAAAAAACCCTTTCTATATCTCGGTAAAAATCATGGATAAAATAGCTCATTGTTGCCTAATTGATGGCAGGTCTGGTCCAAATGTGATCTCTAAAATTATCATGGAAGAGCTTGGCTTATCTTGTACTTACAAAAATTCTAGAAGCATGCTCTCTTATAATAATCTGCAGCAATCAACTATAGGTGAAATCAAGGATGTAACCTTAGTTTTATGTACACATCCTGAGATAAGGACAACTCTCAATATCCAAGTAATTGATATGTCGATGGGTAGCTACTCAATTATTTTGGGAAGGGACTGGCAAGCCTTAACTAGTGGATCCCTTTCACTCGATGGTACACATTTATCCATCCCTCAAAACGAAAAGAATATTATAGTTCTTAGCGAAGTGATGCAGGAGCATCTCTCCACGTCAGCCAGCCAGCCACGTCAGCGCATGCATTCAAGGCTGAAGAGAGGCGCACCCCTCGTTTTCAATTTTGAAATTGAATGTAATTAAATGTTTTAGGTTATTGAGCCATGAGGCCATGCTTTGCACAGGCGTAGAAGTAGGTAGGCCTTTAATGCTTTGAAGGCTGAGATCTAGATCCAAATGGTGGACTAGACAGCCCACTCAAGGTAATTGAATAGGGTAGGTGAGATTGGAGGGAAGAGCTCGAAAAGCCCCCTCATGTAAAAGATCAATTTGGATCTCATTTTGGGTAATAGTGGGAGTATGCACAAGAGAGAGAGAGTGTGCAAGAGAAGGAGCCGAGACTTTGTTACAGGCCGTGCTCTGGAACACCTTGTAAAAACAGGCATTTGCCATTTAATACAAACAACAGTTTTCCTGCATATTTCCTGTGTTGTGTGAATGTATGTGTGTGTGTTCTATTTATGCTGTGAATGTATGTTGTAGGTTTGCATTTGCAGGGAGTTGTTTGATTTTCAGGCTTGAGAGGTTCTTTGTGGTTTCATGCCAGGAGGGCGTGACAGAGTACTGTGGTCTCTGAATACCAATGCACAAAAGCACTTATGAATTCTGTGGATTTGGACAAAGACGTGCCAGGTGGGCACAGTAGCTGAAATCAACAATTCAGAGAAGACCTTGGAGGTTGTTGAACACCTCAGAAGGCAAGGTTGTGTAGGAGAGACACAGTTGCAAACAGAATCTCTGAGGAGTTCTGTGAAGCTCTCCCAAGTGGGCATTGAGCTAGTGCAAGGAGAGCACAAGAAGAAGAACTCTGTTGTGAGTTCGTAAGAAGTCAGAATCACTGAGGATTCTAGACACTCTGCCAGGAGGGTATTGAGTAAGTGCCAGAGCGCACAAGAGGAACTCTTTGAGTTTAGAGACAGGAGAAGAATCCACTGAGAGATCTTCGCAGGGTTGCTGAACATCCTGAGCACTCAGCAAGAGGTTGCTTGAGTAAAGGATAGCTAGGAGGGCACCCAAATTCTCCATCTGCAGGAGAAAAGAAGAAGGATTTATTTTCCTTAAGGTCTGAGGAGCAGGAGAGCTCAGAAGGGATAGCACCTTTGTGTGCGAAGACCCTGCAGGAGCGCAGAAGTCAGAATCCTTTGAGGATTCGGGAGTAAAGCTCAGGAGGAGTGGCATCTTTGAGAACGCAGGTGAGACTCAATGTTATAGAGCTCGTAGAGGAAAGAAGGCAAAGGTCGAAGCCTTAGACATTTGAAATTCTTCCAAGTGCCGGAAGAAAGCGCCAAAGCTCAAGAGGAGCAATAGCTGTCGTCGGATGCTCCGAAGAGATCTGGACCGTTGAAGGTTTCCACATCCAGGAGGCAGTGCAGGAAAAGCGCACAGGGGAGATGATCTGAACCGTCAGATCTTGAGCGAAGAACCCGACAGTCGTTGGATCTGTCAAGAGTTACACGAGGTTTAAACTCTCACACATAGAGCAGCAGAAGCAAAAGTCCCGAAGGGGTGGATATCAGGATTTCGGCATTCGGGAGTTCGGGAGTCCGGAGGACGAGAGTTCGGGCCCTCGACATCAGAAGTCGCGAAAGGGCGAATTAGATCTGAGCCATCCATCCGCGAGAGGATGTGTGTCGCGAAATCGTTCGTTTCGGAGATTCAGGCACGAAGGAACACGTGGCGGAACCACAAGGTGGGGCCCGCGTGGTTGAAAGGTGAACACGTGTCGCCTGGAGAAAGGAGTCAACACTCTGTTGACTTCTCGCGTCTCGGAGATTCAAGGGATAAGAGCGTGAAGGCTCGACACTTCAACCTGCGAGGTTGCGAATAGCGAAAAGCGTCAAGGAAGGAGTCAAACCGGCATTGATTTATCGCGTCTCGGGAAATCGCAACATGAGGGCACGAGAGTTCAACCCATGAACTCACGAAGGTGCGAGTTGCGAGAGGCGTTGGTATTTAAGCCCTAGCCTACGATTACATGTGGAGGGCGCTGACAAGGAAAGGAGCCATACCCATTTCATGATTTCGGGTTTCGCAAGATTGGCAAGGAAAAGTCGGGAGCTTCGACTCACGAACTCGCGAGATCGTGAGTTACGACAAGTGACTTTGGGTTAGGCCCTTGGTCATAGCGTTGTGGTCGCTTGCGAAGATAGGAGCTCACACCTAGTGTTGTTCGCACAGGGGAGCTTCCGAAAGGACCTGTGGATCGATTGAAAGGAGATTCCAGCAGGGAGTCAAAAGGAGCCGCTTCAGCTCATAAAAGAAACTGAACGATCCTTAAGACCGGGAGGTCGCGCAGAGACTCTGTCGAGGCAGCGGTGGCGTTTGCGTCACGAAGGAAGAATTTCACCTTATATAGAGAGCGTTCCCCAACCCAATGTAAATTATCTCGAAGAAGATTTGGGGGTGTACTTTATCTTTGTTGATGAAGGTGACACTATACTTTAATCAATTGATTTTGATGATGGCATGTGGCACATGCATTTCGATGCCTCATGTTCAAACGAAGGTAATGGAGCCGCATCATTCTATATTCTCCTATAGGAAAAATTCACAATTTCTCTTATAGGATGGAATTTGCTTGTACAAACAATGTTGTTGAGTTTGAGGCCTTATTGTTGGGCATTGAAAATGCATATAACCTTGGTTGTGGCCACCTTACAATCTTTGGTGATTCTGAACTTCTTGTGAATCTTGTACGAAAGATTTATGTACAAAACAATAAGTTACTTAAACATTATACCCAAGTTGTTTGGATGTTGATTTCAAATCTGTTATCATTTAACATCACTCATGTTAAGAGGGAACTTAATTCAATGGTTGATAGATTAGTTGTTTTTGCAGCTTCTCCTACTCGACAGCTTTTACCTCAAAGACTTGATTGTACGTTCCACTCTCTATACCATCCTCACCTCCCTAACAACGTAGAATCATAGCAGGTTTTCCCGAGTGACGAAGGCATTTGCACTTTCATACAAAATGAACCTTTTAAGCCCAAGGAAATCATCTCTATTGAGGATGAAAAATTTCCTAAAGGCTTGACTCCTCTCAAAAGTTCATTTTCGTCAAGTGATGTAGGCAACAAAGAAAAGCATGAGGAAGAGGAATCGAAAAGGAAAGTTGGTGATACCATTTCCTTGAATATTGGGACATTTGAATCTCCAAAGATCATTAAATTAGGTGCCCAATGTTATGATAAAGAGAAAGAGAAATTCATGGAATTACTTCGTGAGTTTCAAGATGTTTTTGCCTGGTCATACGAGGATCTTCGTGGTTTTGATCGTACTCTCATATAGCATGCCATTCCTATCAAGGAAGGGGCAAAACCAGTTAGGCAAAGGCAAAGACATGTTAATCCTGCACTTGAAGCCACAATTAGGAAAGAATTGGAAAAATTGTTGAAAGCTCATATAATCTTTCCAGTTAAGTATTCTGAATGGGTTTCAAATCTGGTCCCTCTTCGGAAAACTACCGGTCAGATCAGATTATGTGTCGATTTCCACGCATTAAATAGAGTAAGTGTAAAAGACCATTTTCCGCTTCCTAATATGGCGATGATTTTACAACAGGTTGCAAGGTCTCAAATGATGTCCTTACTTGATGGCTTTTCTGGATATAATCAAATCAAGGTAAAAAGGATTGATAGATATAAAACCACATTTACCACACGCTTGGGCACATTTGCTTATGAACGTATGTCGTCTGGCTTATCTAATGTAGGTGCCACCTTTCAAAGGGCTATGCAGATATTTTTTGACAATCTAATCGATAAGATTATCCAAGTTTATCTTAATGATTTGACTGTTTATTCTAAAAACCGGTTGGATCATTTCGGTCATCTTAGAAAAGTTCTCATGCGCCACAAAAAATTTGGCATTTCTTTAAATCCTTCCAAGTCTATTTTCGGTGTCACGAAGGGTTAGCTTCTCAATCACATTTTTTTTATTCAGGAATAAATATAGATCCTGAGAGGATTACTGCCATTCTAAACCTCCCTGCCCCCACCACGAAGAAAGAAGTTCAAGCTTTCATGGGTATTATTAATTTTGTTCGTAGATTTGTTCCTGATTTTGTTGTCATGGTTAACCCAATCCATAATCTTTTAAATCAAGATCGTTCTTTTTCTTCAACAGATGATGTCGAAAATGCTTTCCTTAGGATTAAGAAGGCGATCAGTTTTGCACCAGTTTTGGCAAAACCGAACTTTGAGAAAGACTTTGTCATATATACCAATGCCACTGAGGAAGCAATTTCTGCTATTCTCTTACAATGTGATGGCCAATACAATGAAAAACCTGTAGCTTACATGAGTCAAAGTCTATCAAATGATGAGATCAAATACTCTTATATTGAGAAACATGTTTTTTCTCTTGTCAAAGCTATAGAAAAATTTTGCCATTTTATTTTGGGCAAACATACGCAGGTAAAAGTCCCTTTGCCTGCTATCAAGTTTCTACTTTCACAAACTTACCTTTCAAGAAAACTTCCACATTGGCTTGCCAAAATTCAAGAGCATGATTTGACAATTATGACTTCAAAGACAATCAAGGGACGAGACTTAGCCCTTCACTTATCTCAACATCCTGAACCAAGTGAAGAACTTGACGACCAAGATAACCCTCTTTCAACACTATTTTATATTGAAAATCAAAATCTCTCTATATTTGAGCATCCTTGGTATAAAAATCTGGTGTATTACTTGCAGTATCAAAGGTGTCCAGATGAGTTGGACCCTCATCAGAGAATGTGACTCCACCTTGAAGCTTCTAAGTATATCATTTTAGGAGACTCCTTGTTTAGGAGATTTGCTGATGGTTTGTTGCTCCGATGTGTAAATGATGAGGAAGCACAAAAATTATTACACGCGATCCATGGATCATCAGCATCTGTCATTCATATTGGTGGCCATTTTTCTGCTAAAGCTACTGCTTTTAAGATCATAAGAAATGGTTATTACTAGCCTTTGATCTTTCGCGATTCCTATAAATTTGCAAGGTCCTGTGATAAATGCCAAAAATTCGCTAGTAAAGAACATCTCTCTGCCATACCTTTACAACTTGTCCTTCCGTATTTCCCTATTTCTAAGTGGGGTTTAGACTTTATTGGTCCAATCAATCCTTCATCCTCTGCAGGGAATATTTTTATTTTGATAGCCACTGATTACTTTACTAAGTGGACCAAGGTTGTCCCTCTTAGACACGCGTAAGATGAACAAGTAATTTCTTTTCTAGAGTCCAATACCTTTTCCAGATTTGGTATTTCATTAGAAATCATTACAGACAATGGTCCAGCCTTCATTTCTGCAAAATTGACCCAATTTCTGGCTAAACTAGGTGTCAAGCATTTCACTTCATCTGCTTATTACCCTCAGGGAAATGGACAAGTAGAGTCCACTACCAAGAATCTGGTTAGGATTACAAAGAGAATCATAGAAGACAAACATAGCCAGTGGCACACACTTCTAACTTATGCTCTTTGGGCAGACCGTACAACCACCAAAGAAAGTACAGGCTTCTCGTATACGGCCAAGAGGCTATTCTGCCTATTGAACTAGAGCTTTCTTCCTTACGGTTGATGTTACAGACTGAAGAATTAAATTCTTGTAATGTTTCTGA
The DNA here is from genome assembly GCA_009831015.1 of Picea engelmannii. Classification (NCBI taxonomy): domain Eukaryota; kingdom Viridiplantae; phylum Streptophyta; class Pinopsida; order Pinales; family Pinaceae; genus Picea; species Picea engelmannii. The sequence continues at coordinate 12,445 of ML861300.1, read as the reverse complement.
AAGGATAAATACATTGTTAGCCCTGGAAGAACAAAGGAATTTTGCCTTGGAAAATATGAAAGGGAGGCAGCAAACGGTGAAGAAGTATTTTAACAAACGAGCAAAGGCTGTTGAATTCAAGATCGATGATAAAGTCTTACTATGGGACTCAGTCCATGGTGAGAGAGGGAGGCATTCTAAGTTCCAAAAGTTATGGCTAGGTCCTTTCAAAATCGCTTCTGTCCTTGGCACAAATTCGTACCTTCTTAAAGACACGGATGGGTGATTGTTTTCTTACAGTACCAATGGTTCCCACTTGAAACATTATGTGGAACCAGCTTGATCACTGACTCTATTTTGTGTAAATATGACTGTTGTATATATTCTTTTTGTCTTACGTTTTTCTTGTCACTTTGGTTTATTGAGTTTTATTTTCTGTTGTTTGTTTTGCATGGTAATCAGAAATAAAGTCTGGATCAGTTTTTCCATAATGATGAAATTTTGTAAGTATTGTTGATCAATAAAAATAAGATAGACACAGTTGTTACGATATCTTCCTTTTGTGACACTGATGGAATAGCTTTTTTCTTTCAATACTATAGTTGTAAAGTTGGCTTTGTTTTCTTCCCTTTTTCTGTGATCAGTTTCTTCCTTGCATCCTGAGATTCAAGAGCATATCAGAAGCATTCTCCTTCAATTTTTAAAGTGTTATCAGTTATGAACCTTATTGGTTGGTATGCATACAGGACCAAGTCCCCTCATACATCTCACTTTCCATAAGTTATTCCCCGAAGTCCCATCTCATCATTTCCATTAAACCATCATTTTCCCCTTGTTGCATAACATTTTTTTGAGCAGTTTCAATCACCTACTTCTACTAGTTTGTGGAACCAAGCATTTTGAGTTCTAAATCTGTTGAAAACAGATTTCCCTGTGGAGTCGCCAGTTTGTTGATGCCAAAAAGCGCAACGTAAAATTTTTGCCGACAAATGGGTTGCAATGCATATCACTTATATATATTTATTAATAATACTAAATAGATGGGACCCCTTTAGAAAAATAATGATAGAAAGCGCTCCTCTTATTGCGCTCATGATTACCTTACGAGAAAGATTCCATAGTTTGAGAATAAGGATGGAAATCCTAACCTGTTTCCAAGTGCAATTGACGGATGTTGGGTGTGTTTGCAATTTGATTTTTTTTAAAGGAGAAAATGTTTATTTCAATAAACATTTTAGATTATTCTTGATACACTTAGATTTTGATATATTATTTAAACTCCAACTATCACCCACATGCAACTTATGGCATATTTGTTATGTTGATGTTTTGGTAGCTGCGGGAGGATCTTTCCCTCCTAGATGACCTTTCTTAGATGCAGAGAAGATTCTGGAAGCAAGAGATCCATTGAACAAATATTGAAATACCCTAGAAGAGAAGTCGGCCCAAAAGAATAAAGTAATAATGAAAAGACACCTATCTAAAGAAGAAGTTGGCCCAGTCTAGTGGCCAGGAAGACTATAAATAAAGGACGTCTTGGCTCATTTGTTCACTCACTCATACTCTCCCAACTACACAGAAGCAAGGCGCAAGTTTGGAGGAGGTGATGCAGTAGCTGCAACTGCATAGTTTATTCTTGTTCAGTCTTTTGGTATCTCTCTCGTGTGCGCTACTCCTTGAGGAGGTGTGCTACCTTTGTATGTTGCTACTGCTACAATTGTGGTGGTATTTTTGGTTGAGCTATCACTTGTGCTAGGGTTTATCTTATTGGACTTGCTTCATGAATGGAATCTATCTAAGTAAAGGTTAGTGTGCTCGAGGGTAGTATATATGAATGCCTATGGTTGGGTGACAATGATGTGACATTGTCTATGGTTAACCGAGCATACCAAAAATTCGAACATGGTATTAGAGTTGGTTACCTTCAGAACGATTTGACCACTGGAAGGAAGATCGCTGCAGCAGCACCTTGCAGTTGCAATACTTTGACAAGCTCGTTGAACACTGTCCCAAGGACATTGGGGATAATTCTTTCACAGAGCAATGCACCCTACCCTAGTGCACCCCTTGAAACCCTAATCGTGTCAGTTCCTTCGTTCCAATTACAGTGCCAGTTGCAGTGAAAGTTTATGTGAAGTATTGGACAAAGTTTTGGTTGTCCTAGTGCGCCTTACCCTAGCGCACCTCTGGCTATCTTCAGATTGCAAGTTGAACACTTTGAAGTTTTAGGAATTGGCGTTGCCTTACGCTGTTTGCCACTGCTGCCAGAAGTATGTACTTGTATAAGTCTAAACTGTATCACTATCTTGAGGGTGTTTGCAGGAGAAGGGATTTTTTGTCCAAGCACAAGATTGGGAAATTATAGAAGACAACCCAGGTGGGAACAACAGCAGCTAAGCTTGAGGTTTGCATATCAGATAAATTAATCTCCCCTAGGAGATGTTCTTGGTTGACCCTGTTCGGGGCAGGTTATCTTGTAAACTCCATGGAGGTTACCATGGAGATATCGTTGTTCTTGTTTCATGTTTCGGGCGGGTCACAGGTAATAGCTCTGAGAGGGAGCTATAATGACGGTTGCAGGAAGCAACAGTTTAGATGGTCTCTAGTTAAGACATGGAGCAGACTATCCAGACATAGAGTTGTGCACATCCATGTAATGAAGGAGAGAAGGATGAAGTTAGAACCTTCTGGCAAGAAGAATACGTTTGCAGACACAGAGTATCTCATATGGAGATCGATTCAGTTGATCACTCTTCAATGCACTAGGAAGAGTCAGTAAAGCCAGAAGGGCCTACCTAGAATCATTACAGTGACCAGGAAGAGACCAGCATGGTCGTGTGATACTTTGTAGGATGCAAAGGGGGATACAGATATATGGCATTGATGAGCCATGTCATGAGAATGAGCAGATGGTTCCACCAGTGGTGAGGCAGGCAGGCCCACCAAGTACCAGCTCATAAGGAACTAGAGTTCAGAGGGAGTCGGCCCTCAAGATCTAGTAGGGAGGAGCAGCCTCCCCAGGACAGTTCATAGGAGCATGCAGACTTAGAGAGAGCCTCATCTCAGAGAGAGTCAGTTGTTTAGAGACTTTCATTCAAAAAGTATTCCTCCTCAGATTCAGATAGGAGAGAGAGACGTCTTCCAGGACTAACAGACATGAAACTAGATCGAAGCTTCAGAGGCTTCGAGGAGATATGAGACCTCCTAGGAGGATTCCCTTGTTTCAATGATAAAGGAGGAAGTCGGTCAGAAGGACAGGGATATGGATTTTTGCCTTGGTTCTGAAACCATAAGTGAAGTCAACGGTGACTTCCAAGTTGATGTACATAATCAAGCATGTTGTAGATGGCAGCATAGAGATGCACAAAGCTTGATCTATGTCCCGAGGATTCTCCTAGCAAGAGGGAGAAGATTATGACGAGACGCTTGCTCCAGTAGCCAAAAGAAGTGTACATAGAGCAGCCACAAGATACATGAGAAGGAGTCTCATGTCTGCAGATTAAAGAAGGCTTTGTACGGGCCTAAGCAGGCAACCAGGACATGATATACCAGATCAGACGATTATTTGATGAGCTCGGGGACGGTTTCCCATTGATCCTACATGTGGATGACCTGTTTCTGACAGGAGATGAGAAGCTCATAGTTGGGTGCAAGAGGGAGCTCATTTCAGAGTTCAAGATGAAGGATCTAGGTTTGGTGCATTACTTCTTGGGATTGGAAGTGTGGCAGAGATCGAATGAGATTTTTCTTAGCCAAGAAAAATATATTGTTGAGATTCTAAAGAGATTCGAGATGATGGACTGCAAGTCCATGACCACACCCATGACGATAAATCTGAAGCTCTTGAGTGACAAATCTTCAGATTTGATGGATCCCACGATGTACAAACAGTTGATTGGATCCTTGATGTACCCAGTTAACACCAGGCCAAACATATGCTTTGCAGTGAATACCTTGAATCATCACATGGTTGAACCTAGACAAGTACATTGGATGGCAGCAAAGCATATGTTTAGGTACCTTCATGGTATGGTCGCATATGGATTGAGATATGTCTCGGGTGGAGATCTGAAGCTGCAGAGATATACAGACTCTGACTGGGCAGGGAGTGCAGTGGATCGGAAGAGTACTTATGGATGTTGCTTCAGTCTGGGATCAGGCATGATCTCATGGTTGAGCAGGAAGCAAACATCAATGGCACTCAATACTTCAAAAGCAGAGTATATCGCAGCAAGCGTGGCAATTCGTGAAGTAGTGTGGCTTCGGAAGTTGTTGGCTGGGATATTTGATCTAGAATGGGAGCGAGCTTTGATACATTGTGACAATCAAAGTTGCGTGAAGCTTACCGAGAACCTTGTACTCCATAATAGGTCTAAGCATATAGAGATCAAATATCGTTACATCCAGGACATTGTGCAGAGAGGAGTTGTGGAACTCCAGTATATATCCACGGACGAGAAGATAGCAGACATTCTCACCAAGCCCTTATAAAAGAGTGAAGTATGAGTACTTCAAGGACAAGCTTGGAGTGTTGTCAAATGTCCACCCTCATTAAGAGGGAGGTGTGTTGTTTCTTCTCATGCCGGCTAACCCCTCTGGCCAAGGGTTCCCTGTATTAGTCATGTGAGGTGACTAAGGGGGTAATGCACTATCAAACCTGCTGAGAGAAGAAATATCACACGCATAGTCGTAAGACTATGGCGGAGACTGTGTATCTTCGGACAGTAGCTATGTGCTACTCCGGTGTATGTGTTCCACTGGTGAAGGTTGTGTGACTCCAGACAGTAGTTGTGTGCTACTTCAGTGGATGCGTTCCACTGGCAGAGGCTGTGTGACTCTGGACAGTAGTTGTGTGCTACTTTGGTGGATGTGTTCTACTGGCGGAGGCTGTGTGTCTCCGGACAGTAGTTGTGTGCTACTTCGGTGGATGTGTTCTATTGGCGGAGGTTGTCTGACTCCGGATAGTAGTTGCGTGCTACTTCAATGGAGGTGTTCTACTAGCGGAGGCTGTGTGACTCTGGACAGTAGCTATGTGCTACTTCGGTTGATGTATTCCACTGGCGGAGGCTGTGTGACTCCGAACAGTAGTTGTGTGCTACTTTGGTGGATGTGTTCCACTCGTGGAGGCTGTGTGACTCCGGACAGTAGTTGTGTGCTACTTCAGTGGATGTGTTCCACTGGCGGAGGTTGTGTGACTCCGGACAGTAATTGTGTGCTACTTCAGCGGATGTGTTCCACTAGCGAAGGTTGTGTAACTCCAGACAGTCGTTGTGTGCTACTTCGATGGACGTGTTCCATTGGCGGAGGTTATGTGACTCCGAACAGTAGTTGTGTGCTACTACAGTGGATGTGTTCCACTAGCAGTGACTGTGTGTCACTGGACAGTAGTTGTGTACTACTTGGCAACAGTTGTGATCTATTGGATGACATTATAGTTGTTGTGTGCTACTAGTTGATTGTCATAAAGATTACCAGATCGCTTGATGTAGCTGTGTGCTAACACTTGAAGACATTGTAGAAGTCGTGTGCTTTCTAGTAGATTGCAGAGTAGTCAGTGGACTACCAGATGAAAACAACATGAAAGATGCCTCACTAGCTAAGAGGGAGTGTTGATGTTTTGGTAGCTGCGAAAGGATCTTTCCCTCCTAGATGACCTTTCTTAGATGCAGAGAAGATTTTGGATGCAAAAGATCCATTGAACAGATATTGAAATACCCTAAAAAAGAAGTCGACCCAGAAGAATAAAGTAATAATGAAAAGACACCTATCCAGAGAAGAAGTCGGCCAAGTCTAGTGGCCAGGAAGACTATAAATAGAGGACATCTTGGCTCATTTGTTCACTCATTCACACTCTCCCAACTACACAAAAGCAAGGCGCAAGTTTGGAGGAGGTGACGCAGTAGCTGCAGCTGCACAGTTTATTCTTGTTCAGTCTTTTGGTATCTCTTTGTTGTGTGCTACTCCTTGAGGAGGCGCGCTACCTTTGTATGTTGCTATTGTTGCAGTTGTGGTGGTATTTTTGGTTGAGCTATCACTTGTGCTAGGGTTTATCTAATTGGACTTGCTTTGTGAATGGAATCTATCTAAGTAAAGGTTAGTGTGCTCGAGGGTGGCATATATGAATGCCTATGTTTAGGTGACAATGATGTGACATTGTCTACGGTTAAATGAGCATACCAAAAATTCCAACATGTTATATATATGGATGATTGATTATTATGTGTAATTGTAATACTCCACTAGCAAGGAATGTGGGACATGTTATTTTGCGTGCTAAGTATCTGCAGGGCATGTAATAACTATGAAATTCATGTGGGAGGCCAATTCGATTTTGAGCTTGGAAATGATACGTGGAAATTGGATATTGATTGTTGAATGGTATGGTTATCCTCCATTAGCCATTTTTTGATGCTAAGTAGTGTGACAAGCATATAATGGATTGGATCCATATATCAACCTTGAGCCCGATTTTGGGGTTAAAAATGTTTATGGCAAGTAGCTAAATTATGGTTAATATGAGTATTGGAGGCTAAGTGTGCTCCATAGCTGGTTGTGGTTGATGGCATTTAATTTGAAAAGAGGGGAAGCGACGTGCATTTATTGCATGTCGTTCTTACCCTACCTCGAAGCCACCACCTTCACTATTCTCCTCGCTCTTGTTTGGGTTGCTCTGGTTAGCAGCACCTCCATTGTGCTCAGCCTTGGCAGAAAAGTAATTGCGCTTTGTTAATTGCTTTAAGCATTCTTCTCACAGGTATGGTCTTTTACCTCTTCATTCATGAATTGTTAGCTTTGCTCCAAATAAAATCATTTTGTTGGCTCTTAGAGTTTGCATGCAGAATGTGTTTGTTTTCCAAAGTTTACAGTGAATTGTTGGTGGGCATTTTGGTTGTGTAAGATACATTTTGATTTGGGTTTCTTCCTATTGCCATTTAAGTCTTTCAAATGAAATTATTATTCGGCATTCTATTATATTTGAAGTATATGGTAGTATAGCGACTGTAGCAAAGGTGACATTATTGTGGTATGGCTATTGGCAAATGTCTGTGGGTGAATGTGCTTGGTTTCGCTCATTTCGTATGACTAATTTTGAGGGTTTCCTCCGTAAAAGAAAAACAACAATCGGTTTTTGTGATTATTGTATTGTACCCTCACTGCGTATCCACACTTTTCAAGTTTTGCAGCCCTTTCGTATTATCCTTACCACTGTTTAAAAAGTTATGGAGCCCTGTCTATTGTCTTGCGATCACTTTGGAAAGTTTGTGAAGAAGTTTTTTGATGGGAAGGAAATGTTTTGGCTTTGCTTGCAGACATTCCTCAAGACCTATGCATATTTGTCTGTTAAAGGCCTTGTTTTTCCCATCCAATATATGGCCAAGTAAATAAATGCAAACCCAGCTTTGAATTTATGTTTATGGTCTCGACCCAACAGTGGGAAGATTGATTAGACTCGCAAAACCGTGGCTCACTTGTTGTTTACCAATGAGGGAATTCTGTCGACTTGAAGTTGATGTGGGTTTGATGCTCACCAGGTTCGCACTGGGTTTCGAACCTGATTTGTTTTTACAGTTGTTATTTGGGGTTGTAATGTAAATTGTATGTGATGCACTATTGAAAGGTTTTACGATTGTTTTCCTCTCAGCGTCTCATGCCGACTTGAGGCATTCTGGTTATGGTTATGACTGAGTCAAATTGCTTTGTCGACAATCTCATGCAGAACGCTTTACCACTTTAAAGGATATCTATGGTTTAAAAAATAAAAGAGAACGAAACTTGCAAATTTGATAATCCTGTAATTTTCCTTGAGATTGATATTAGGTAGTTTAAAGAAAAAATTTCCATATCGTGGATATTGTATGTTAAAGAGAAATGTTTTCTTCACAAACGAAATGTCGTGGATTCTATGTATTGAAGTTTAAAAAGAATGTTATGGCACAAACAAAATTTAGTGGGAGTTTTGGAAATAAATGGGCATGGTAAACAGTGGATATTCAAATGATTTTTGTTGAATAATGGCAATGTTGATTTTAAAGTCAATGAATGTTATTTCTGGTAACAGAACAATAATCGCTACCATTCCCGTTCATTGTCTCATTTTTCGCTCATTATATGCCCACCACTTCCCAGGAACATTTAATTCATCCCCTGTTCTGTTATCTTGAATTTCATTTTTAGGGAAAAAGGATTGGATGATGATTTCAGTTGGAAATTTTGATATGGGGACATTGTTTTTATAAAGAAAAGGCGTTGCATTTTGCTTGAACACTATTCATTTGTTGGTTCCCGTCCATGCTACCATTTTTCATTCATTACAAGGCTCCCCATCTTCCCAATGACCCTATCATTCCTTGTTCAATTGCAATTGATTATTGAATTCGATATTTGGTGGGTTGTGTCAATGGATGGATTGCATATGCTTATGTTGTGAATGATAGAGCCAACATCTTGATTTTATTTAGGTAGAGTATTAGTGAATGGATTGTTAAAAGTTTTCATATTCTGACAAGGTAATTGGTTGACATGTGTGAGACAAGAAGTATTGCAATGCATATAATGACAATTACCAAGTTAAACCAAAACGAAGCTTTAGAAAAGGGTGTCAAATATATGTAGCCCAAAGAGACAAGCCTTGAAGACTATCCAGTAATGACGGAATATGAAGATATTTTGGGGGAATTGTCAGGATTTCCACCAAAGAGAGATATCGATTTCCCTATTGACTTAATGCCTAGAGCTGCCTTAGTGTCCAAAACTCCCTACAGAATGAGCACACCAAAGCTAAAAGAATTCCAGATGCAACTAGAAGAATTGTTGAAGAAGGTGTACATACTGTTATCACAAGAATTGTACTTGTGCAAAGCCCTTCACAAGATACCAATCTTGCATAGCAATTGGAAGTAGTTGTCATAGTCACCTAGACAAATACTTCCCTTGTTTTAGTGTTTGGTGAAGATCCAACATAAGGGAGGCTTCCCTTGTGTTCTCAAGGGATCCTATAGCAAGCTAGAGGCAAGTCTATGTCCCCCTCTCTTGGTCACCAATGGGATAGGCTAGGTCTAAGAAAGTAGAGAGGCTAGGATTAGTTAGACAAGGTAATTGGTTGACATGTGTGAGACAAGAAGTATTCCAATGCATATAATGACAATTACCAAGTTAAACCAGTTACTAAACACCTCTAAAACACTAGCTTATCAAGTAGAATGATTGTTGTTGAAAAATTGTAGCAGTAAACAAGTGGATATCAGCAAAATATGTTTTGCAACAGCAGCAAGAAAATCAACTCAAAAAAATAGTAGTTATATCTTAGAATTAAGCATTCAATAAGTAGATGAATATCCAATTGTCAAACAATATTTCTAAGCAAATTTCACCACAATATTAAGTAAGTATTCAGCAATGTTTTCAAGCCCTAATGGTTGTAACATTCATTTATAACAGCAGCAATATTAATAATGATTTTTCAAAGCATTAAAGCACTATTAGCTTTACAATGAAATCATAAAGCGAAACTAAGAGAGTAGTTTTGAGATTGTTGAGAGAGTTGAGTTATTTGGTCATCACAAGCATAAAAGACTAGTGTTGTTTACTTCCTTGGGCAAATGGAGTCATGCACAACTTGAAGATCAAGTTAGATGACAAGGAAAAGTTGAGGGAACAAAACCCTAAGACTATACCCTCGTAGGCCTAGAATTTCTCCTTTCCAAGTCGACTAGCTTAGATAAACAAGAGAACTAGGTTTTAAAACCCTAGTGGGATAGCCACTCCTAATCCCTCGAACTAAACCCTAGCCAAGGCAAACCTCAAGGGGATAGCCACTCCTAACCCTTAAGACAAACCTTGAATGCTTCAACAAAACAAGAGGGATGATTTGGAGGAGGGGATAAATACTCTTAATCCTCTAGGGTTTGTCAACAAAATCTAAGTAATATCAAGGTAACATGCAAAATTACCAGTCTAATAGAGAAAATCACCAAGATAAACCATAAGAAACACTTGAACTTGCAATAGATCACTTACTAGGACAAGTCGCATGCATGAAGAAACTATAATCAACAAGATCATCCACCAAGTAGAGCAAGAAACATCTCCAAGACAGGTGCACATAAAAACTCCAAGTGAATTTTAGAAAAGAGAAAGCAAGTAGTGATGATATCACAAGTGATGAGTTTTGATTTAATACAGTGGAGCAGTCCCTCTATATATATGAGGTAACCAAGTGCATATGTCCAAAATAATGTCTAAAACTATAACAAATCCATGATACAAGCGAGGTTGACCCCTCAAGTAGCCTCCATAACAAGCCCTCCAAAGCCACACATGTGGGTGACGTCATGCTCCAAGAAGGTGTAAGAGGCCTCCAAAGGCGACATCTCATCATCAAGGTGACAAGTATGATGGAAAATGACATCTCCTCGTCAAAGATCGTGTCTCGTCATCTAAACACCAACTCGTCAAAGTGGTGCCCCAATGGCAGGGAAGCCCAAATCCATGATGTCATCATCCATACGCTCAACGTCCAAGGTGAAAAGACCAGCGTCCAAGGTGGAATGAAGGTGCATCTCGTCTATGCATGGTATCCAATCATCTGCTAGTGCAACTTCCTCCATCCAATGCCTAATAATCTCTTGGGTACAACGCCCAAGTTGTGGGCTTCTTGCCCATCAGTGTGCCAACATGATTGTATCTGCAAAGTAAAAGCTTATCTATCCTTTGTCCAAGGTCTAGGAGGTGTGAGAGCTTGTATCGTAGAGAGACAAGTCATCAAGTGGCCTAACGCTCTGCATCACACATGTTATGTCCTGCATAAAGTGCACAATGTCCTAGGTGAAATCACAAGGACGTCCTCCAAAACCATATCAAGTGCACCCAAGTCAGTCCAAACCATGAAATCAAGTAAAACCAACAATCATAAGGGGCAATAGTCCTTAGAATAAAGTAAGCCATCTATTAACACAAAATCCAAATGAACAACTCTCATCGGCTAACCCCTTCAAACTTCACATTAGCTCAAAGACTTTATACAATTTGCCAAGTTTAGGTATGGGACGACCATTAGAAGACCCTATTAGGTGTGCCAGTACACGAATAAAGGGATATTTCTCAAGAAACCATCTAAGAGTAAGTGTGATAATGAAACAGTTCAGGTTTACTTCATGGCAACAGAATCATTAACATGCAGAGTACCATATTTGGTCTACTTCCGTGAGCATCTTTGTAGAGGGAGTGCTCGCTTCTTGAGATACCCTTTCCTTGGTACCTTTTGTTGCATTCCAAACCCTTTTTCTTGCTTTTTGATATTCATTTATTATTTGCAAGTCCCCTCGTTTCAAGCATTATTCTTTCATTTTTCTTGTCACGATAAATTCCTATATAGATGTGCATTCAATGCATCGAGACAAGGGGCAATTACCATTAGGGGGCTAGAGCTCAAGTTGGTCTTAGGATTTTACAGTTGGCCATTCATTATCCCATTCTTTCTTTCTTTCACAAGATTCTTTCTTTATTATTTTTTATAGCGGTTCCATCAACCTTGGTATTCTAGCCCTTCTTCTCATGGGAAGATGAACCATGGCCCCTTTTGGGATACATGTAAAATCATTCTCGAAATCTAGTACACTGTGACAAGCTCCAGGATGATAAATGTTAAGTATGGGGGGGAAACGAAATGCAATTAGATATAGCACTATGTAAATCTGATTTTTTATCTTTTTATGCAATTACCATATTTACATAAAGAATAAAAACATCCCAAGTAATGAGAAATAAACTTGAAATCGCTAGATCTATGGCTAATTTTATGATTAGGGTTTCAAGATAACAATTTTCAAATCAAACCCTAATAAGTCTAGTGTCAATTTTTATGCATCTAATTTCAGATCTGAAAATTACTTCCAAGTGACTTCAAACAATAAACCCTATTGAATTTGCCTGAACATAGCACGTGGCAGTTAATTCCAAACAAAATTTGTTTATTGAATTAAAGCACAACTAGGTTACTCAACGAAAAATTAGTGAAAGTTTAAAACAACAAAAACCAAACACACAGTGTCCACGAGATATTTGGGTAAACACCACTGGAAAAACCCTTCCGAGAAAACCAATTCTGAGTTTGATTTTATTAGATAAAATCTTGGGCTCTCGTCTTAGGATAATGGCCCACCAGAGGATTACAATGTTGCAGTTTATAGCCTAATCCACCTGACTGCTATCTCCCTCACTGCCTCCTGCAACCTTTCCTCGGCCTTGCCCACTCAGACACAAGTACATGAGCAAGACTCGTTCTTGCTCCTATGCACTCATTGTGTGCCTCTCACTCTCCTTGGATCTCCTTTTATAATTCCTTTAATGACTAAAACCATGTTAACCCCTAGATTTTCACCCTTGAAAATCTTGAGGGTTAAAAGCCTGCATGCATTCCTTTGGCTGGCATTCGGAGATTCTCCCAAAGTTTAGCAATAGTGTTGAG
>WSFP011412970.1:0-24240 GCA_009831015.1 Picea engelmannii | reverse complement strand
CTTTGGATGAGGAGGGACAGTTGGAGTTGGTTCCGGAGAAGGTTTTGGAGTCCTGGGAGAGGAAACTGAGGAGAAGGGTCATCAGAGAGTGTTTGATCAGATGGAGAGGGCTTCTAGTAGAGGACGCTACTTGGGAGAGCGAGCAGGTGTTGCAACACCCTGTATTGGTATTGCTTGAGGACAAGCAATTTCGGGAAGGGAGGAATGTAATGTCCCTTTCGAATTAGGAGCTCCAGAGATGAGCCTTAATGGTCTAAACTGCCCCGTTAAACTATAACCAGGGCCATAAAATGGGTAAACAGGGTTACTAGAGGTCACTCCAGTCAAAGGTGTTATGTTTAGAAAGTGACATTGAGATAAAAGTGGTTAAAAGCACTTTTAAGCCATTATGAGCTAAAAATAGAACAACCGAGCTAAAATTAGAAGTCAAAATCGAATTAGGGTTTCAACAGTGAATTAGGGTTTAGAAAAGCTACAAGAGAAGGGTCAGTGACCTAATTCATCATTATGCAGATTATGACTTGTCATTGAGGAGAGAGGCGCATCTCAGGAGAGATAGTTTAGTGGATTCCAGGAGGAAGACACCAGTTGGCTAATTTCGGTGTTGAGAGGCACACCCTAGTCACCAGGAAGATCACACAGGTCTTTCATCATTGTTCAACAACAATTACACAGGGTCCAATAGCAAGGGTGCACTTATCTAGGGTGAGGGTGCAACTCCTGAGGAGATTCAGTGGATTGACTTGTCCCATCCAGGGAGAGTTCAAAGATTCCCCTCTGACCCAGTTGAGAGGAAAGCAAGGCGCATCTTTTGCTTGGTTCCTCGTTAGATTCCGACGAAGGAATCATTTGGGGCGCATTTTCTAGAGTTGGGAGTGCGACACTTTTGGCGGTCACATTCAGGGTTCCCAAGCGATCATCAGATCAGATCTAGGGAAACCCTTCCGACCCATTTCTCACTAGGTCAAGGAGATCATTTTGAGATTCATCTCAGCCGATTCCGACGATGGAATCACTAGGGTGTATTTTTCCAGTGAGAGATGGGTGTTCCCCCAGGGGGATGCATCCGGGGTCCAGACACACTAGCAGAGGGCCCGTTCAGTCAACAGGTCTGAGAGATAGAGAAGGGCGCATCATTTGGGACAATTTCCAGGCCATTTCGAGAAGTTTAGCCACCAGGGTGAACTTTCCAGACTTTCAACAGTTACCGTGTGAGCTGCCACAGTTCCAACTCATCCATTGACCCCGCATTACTCATCTATTATCGGGCATTATATTTTAATTTGATTATTGTATTCCGTCTAAGATACTTTTGTCATTTGATCTAGTCGAGTGATTCATTTTATTCAGCTGCATTCGACATTTGTACTCCACAGAGATATCATAATATAAACTTTGCAGTCTTTGTCGCATTTGTTATTTGTACGATCATTTATATGTTGTAAAGCATTGATCCTACACACACATTAGCAATATTTCTTAGACTAGACAAGTTAGGAACATTACAACTTTGATAGTTGGAACAAACATGATTCCATGTATCCTTCTCTGCCCGCCATTATCAGTTGGCAAGTTTGGTTGGAACACAACAAAGTCATATTCGAAAATGGAAGCCCTTCTTTTCAATCGATAATTTGCAGGTCTCTTGGAGGAGATGACAACCACACTGAAAAGAAGAAAGTACAAGCTATCATACCTACTAAGTTTCTATCCAAAGACTTTTTGACGACATGATGGTTCGATGGAGCAACTCAAATAAATGGTCAACAAAGTGGTGTTGGAGGGGTGCTAAGGATCAATGATCATACAATATATAAGTGGACTTTCAACTGTGGACCATGTACTAACACTAGGGCAACACTATTGGGTGTTTGGGAAACTCTAATTCTGACATCTCGGTTATATATCACAGAATTACAAGTTTTCAGAGATTCAAGAATTGTCATTGACTGGATAAACAACAAAGGGAAATTGCAGGTTATCTCTCTGGATTGCTGGAAGGATAGAATTAGAGATCTCAATAAAACATTCAACACTATCAAATTTTCTCACATTTACAAAGATTATAACAAGGAGGCAGATCTATTATCCAAGCAAACACTTCTGATGCAAGAAGGAAAGATAGGTTACAATCACTGGGAAGATGGAAATGAGGGCCCCACTTTGTTCTTAAACCTCTTTTAATTTTCTATCAGAGAAACTTTTTTACACTTTTTTGGTCTTTTCTGTCTTTCAATAGTCTTAGGTGATGACTCTAGGATGAATTTTGGGGTTTGCCATTTTAGTGGGGACAATTTTGGGTTTGGGGCTTCTTGCCTCTATGCTTCAACCCACATGCTAGTTTCATACTATTTTATCACTGGTCTGGAGTGGTCTTGGATGTATTTTTTGCCTTGAGCACAATTTTATAATATAATATAACGAGACATTTTATATTGGAAAAACATAACAATGACCCACAGTATTTGCAAAATCTTCTCTTAGTTTTTAGGTGAAAAAAAACTTACAATATTAAATTTGGCCACTTGAAAAAATCTTCTTCTTAAACAAATTTCAATATTTACTAAATATTTTTGAATTTTAGATTTTAATTTAATTCTTTATCTTCGAAAAAAAATAAAAAAATCTTAACCAATCAAAAACAATTTGATATCATACTTTATTTCCATTCCACATATAACCCTTATACTCCACCACATAAATTTAATAAACAATTATATATTATATCATATTCTTCTACAATTATAGAAATAACTAAAATTCCTCATATCACATACTAATAATAAAAGTTAAAACTATTATAATATTATTTATTATATAAATAGAAATAACTAAAATTCCTCATCTCACATACTAATAATAAAAGTGAAAACTATTATAATATTATTTATTATATAATATATGAAGGAGTGGGGCCAAACTTAAGAGAATATGACTAGTGGCGTTGAAGGAAAGGAAGAATCATATCGGGCTTGGAATTCTATACGCCACAATGGGGATTCGTTGGAAAAATTATGGAGTGGACAATGCCTGCAAATACAATGAATAATGCATGCAAATCACGTTATTCCGTAGTTCCCTTCCCCGTGCTTTCATGGGATGAAGGGTGGTTTGCATCTATTCTTCACGAATAACATATGCTACGATTCGGAATGGAATCGATGGTGGGTCCCTTCAACATACTTCTATTGAAATATATTAACGAATATCTCTTTTATTGAAATTCAGTAGAATGATGCCAATATGGGAATGGAATGTACACTCACTTTGGTACTTTCAACATGCTTCTAGTCAAGTTTCCTACCGAATCTTTCTCTTATTTAAATTAAAGAGAGATGTATACCACATCAATAATATCAACGTTCACTGTTATAGAGAATATACTCTATTATATATTAGACACATAGGGCCAAGTGGTGCTTTCCATCCATTCATGTCTCCCAACATCACATTCCACTCAAACATTACCCTATTGCCCCTTCCTTGACCTACATGAACACATAGTTTTGTGGACTAGAGGAGAGTCTAGAGAGAAGGAAGAACTATCATCTAACATGTTTAGAATATAATATAGTAGAGTTGTAGTAATGTGATGATTTAATTTCAAGAGTTATAGATTATTAGGTAGAGACAACGATAAAATGAGTAAGTCATTTTCACGAGTTGAGGTTTACAGGGAAGGCTAATGAAATAAATTTTCACTGGGGTGAAGATGTTTTTGGTAGAAGGGGAGATGTTTCCCTTCACTTCCATACACATGGAAACATAAAGCCTTGTGTTAAGGGATAGTCTTGGATGGGACTAGTGAGGATGATAGACTGAAGGAAGAGGGTACCATGGAAGAATCCAAACCTAGAAAGCGAGACGAACAAGCCTAGTGGCATGTTGTAATAAACAACTAGTGGTGGCTAAACAAAAAGAACATTATGCAGGACCACAATGAAGCATTTCCGAAGGAAATGAGTAATGAAAGGAGTAACAAGTTGTGACTAAGGGAGCTATAGAATTTGAGGAAGAAAGAATAAATGGTTAGTCAATAATTGAAGGAAAGAGGGTTGATGATGAAGGGAATCCTAGCTAGGTGGGAAGGAAGTAGAGGATAATCCTTGGGATCCAATGGACATGTTGGATATATATAGTATAAGATGACGAGGAGCCACCACAACATGAGTTGTAGATGTTGCACCAAGGGGTTGCATTCAGAGAAAATCATGATGGGCCAAATAAATGAAACTTGACTAAAAAGGTGCCCCCTAAAGAGGTGTCGTTGGATGAGTTCTAGTTGTTTGACTAGGATGAAGAAAAAGAGGTGGGTATGGTGCATCTTGAGGGTAGAAAAGTCAATCCAATGTAGACCATACCTCTTGTGCATATCTCTTCAAGTGAGGTAACTTGTGTGTATTTTGGTAATCTTAATATAGTAGTGCAACCTATCAATTCAAAGGTGTTAGGATACTTGATGAGTTGTAAAAGGAGGTGGTTGGGTTCTAGTGAACTAGAAGTAGTGATAAAAATATTGGCCTTGCTTAGACTTTTCTAAGGTAGCCAGGCCTACAAGGATTTGATTTTTTCTTGGCACCAGTTGTCAGAGTGGGTAGTGCACATGTTGATTCTACACTACAATTCCCTCAATTTTCATGAAAATGTGATCGTGGCATGGAACATCATTGGTTCTTGTACGAAGCCATATCGAGCACTAAAAATGATGCAACCTCTGATGCAAAGTTATTTAATTTTCAAACAATATTGTGGGGCTAGTCCTTGCAAAGATACATAAAATATGTCTAGACTACCCCGACGAGAAACATTTAATGAATTAGGACAAGCATTCATAGTTGAGTTATGAAAGCCAAAGGTAGAACGATATATTTTTGCTAAGATAAAGGGAATTAAGTAGATTATGAGAGAAACTGCTTGGGAGTATGACTAGAGATTACAATTTCTAATGCATAGATTGATCCAGGTGGATATTGGTGGCCACCCACCTATTCCGCGGGCTCGAAAAACAATTTTCCATCTTGGCAGTTTTTCAATAGTTTTTCGGGTTCCAAACTTCCGGGGCCATTTTGAGGCCCTAAACGACATTTTTTTGGGGATTTGGGGCCCAAGTGAATAGTAAGTACATTCACATGGGCCAATTGAAAGTCGTTCTTCTCGGTTAGACCTTTCCAACGGTGTATCGAGCGCCCCAAACAAAGATCGTATGCAAAAGTTACACCCCCGGGAAGTTGACGTATCAACTACCCCCATCGGGGCCCGCAAACCTTTTGGCTTTTCATCTTCCGAGGTTAGGGTTTTGGATTTTACTTATGTTAAAAAGGCCTTTGGAGCCTCATTGTAACAATAATCTTCTTGCGAATGAGAGTAGCCATCACATCGCTTCTCAGAGATAAGCTGTCACCATTCTAGCGAGTCTTTCATTCTGTATTTTTACAGTCTTTGTACATTTCTTTCATTAATAGAAATCATGTATTACTGCATTTCTCTATTTCTGGCAATATTTATGTGTAGTTCATTGAAGTATCTCTACTTTCATTTCATTCTAAAAAATAATCCAGATCAGTGGTATCATAGCAGGCTGCTCTTGATCAATTTTCAGTGCATGTCCTTGACGAGGTCCGAGTATAGAAAGTTGGGTCTCGAGCTTGTCTCTCTTGAGGACAATCGCTCTCACACGCCCAAGAAACACTCCATGGCAGAAGACAAGAAAAACGACAGAACATAATATTCTATTAATCTGTTGCTTGAGAAAGCTCTCACGTGACAAAGGGACGAAATGATGGAATATTTTTCCCACATCCTTCAACACCTGCCGATAACAATATGCACGTCTTCATCAAGCGACCACTTTGGAGGAAACTCTCCTTTCAAGGTACATGTTAATATTGATATTCCCATATTTGAAGGTCAGATATATGCAGATGCAGATGCCCTAGACAAATGGTTAAATATGCTAGAAGGGTATTTCTCTATTCACCATTTTTCTGACAGGGAAAAGATCACCTTCACACTCCTTAAGGCTCTCCCCCATGTCAAACATTGAAGGGAAAATTACTGGGAGAAAAGTTCCACAGAGGATTCTGGAATATATGGGGTCAATCCCACTTGGGATTTTTTTGTGGATGTGGTCAAGGAACAATATTACCCTGTTGGAAACTATGAAGACCAGTACATGAGATGGACCACACTGCAGCAAGAGAGAGGCCAAGCAGTGCCAAAGTTCACCAATACCTTCCATACCTTGCACACCAAGATGGGTATCAAAGACTCCGAGCGACATTTGGTTTTGAAATACCACGGGGCTCTACACAGATACATCCAATCTGAAATGGATTTTCTAGACATCTCATCACTCAGTGCTGCATATCGATATGCTGTTAAAATCGAGCAAAAATTTAGGCACTGGAACAAATGGGAGTTCAGATCTGCAAATATGCAACAACCAAAGTATGAGAAAGACAACCCTAATAAACAACTTCCTGGAAACCAGTCTAAGCCATAGGAAAAGAAGGGTTATGGGAAGACGAAGAAGGACACTGGAAAATGGTGCGATTTCCACAAAAGACCTTGGCACAACATCGATGAATGTCTCTCAAAACAATCATTGGTGGCTGAGATCAAAGACAAGGAGACAAAACCTAATTCATAATCTGATTCAAAAATATTGATAGAAGACAGATCATCAACGCAAACCCCACTGCTATTGTTGTGACCACAACAATTCAACCAGAAGAACCCACAGATCTTGAAGAGGGGGAGCGCCTTTTTCATTCACAGATGTGGGTGAAGGGGACTCCACTGCATTTCATTGTTGATAGTGAAAGACAGAAGAACCTCATATTAGTAGAGGTTGTCAAACAGTTGGGATTGTCGACAAAACCACACCCACAACCATACAACATCCGGTGGATTCGCCAGGGACAAGATCTTCGTGTCAGCCAACGGTGCCGATTGTCATATGACATCCAACCTTTCAAGGATGAGGTATTATGTGATGTTTCCCCACTATATGTCTGTGATGTTCTCTTGGGCCATTCATATATGTGGAAGCGCCAAGTTATTTATGAGTCTTGACCACGTAGTGTCATTGTTACTCTGGGGGTTCATCACTACAGGATACCAGAGGTAGTTCCAACTACTGTCCCACCTAAACAATTCTGTAAGGTAGTATCTCATACTACCAAATTAAGCTTCTTCGTAATTTGTTCAAAAGGTGAACAGAAGGATACTGCAACCACTACAGCCTCGGACCAAGCACCTTCTATCCAACCGAAGTAGGTTGACTGTTAGCCCTTGGTCATGTATCAAGGAAGAAAGTAAAGATTAAAGAAGAAGACATACAAAGTACGAAGTGTGCGATAAGCACACAAACTGAGGAGGGGTCGAAGTGGTTAAAGAAGCAGAAAAGAAGGAGGGAGGTAAAGGAAAAGCGAGTCGTTAAAGGAGAAGATCAAGGAAGACAAAGAAACAAAGAGGATATATCTTGGATGAGTCAACAAGCGGAACATGATGCCAAGAGGTGCTTTGGAGCACCTCATGGAAGATAAGGAAGGACAAGTTGGCAAAGTCCTTAAAAGGCGGGTTATGTGGACTTAGGGTTTTGGCACCTGGAATTCGGTCTAGGGTTCCTAAGAGTCATAGAAGGATAAATAGAGGTCCAAAAGAGTGGAGAGGGTTGTTTTTTTTATTGTGGTTGTTGAGAATAGCAATATTGAGAGATATAAGAGTTTTGTTCTTGTATTCTAGATCTTCAACTGGGTGCGAAGATCAACCTTGCAGCTGGGTGCGCATAGAGGGGGAAATAAAGAGGAAGAAAGAGAAGGATCTGCAACTAAGTTCATAGATAGAACTGTATGTTTTCATCTATTATATCAAGAAACACAGTTCTATGGACGTATCCCTAGGGAGAGGGTGAACCATGTAAATCTTGTTGTTCTTTGTGGTTGATGTTGTGTTATTTGCTATCTGTTATACTTTTATTGCATGGTTGTTTTCACCATTAAAGATAAGAGACCTAAACTAACTTCGCAAAGCTAATTATAAGACTTTTAAAGAATCTCTAGGTTAACCTGGTGTTGTTATTCTAAAATCATCTTGCACTTCCCCTGGTTGTAGACACTTGTGTCCTCCAACCCCCCTATTGCTACTTCAGGTGAGACTTCATCTGCTTCGTAGGTGTTTCCGAAAGGGCCAGTATTTAGGTTTTGTTGGTGCGTTGTTAGAGTTGAACCCTGGGTCTGCCCCTGTGCCAACAAATGGTTCCGTTTTCGGGACCAAGATCTTCTTGAGGGAATGTCAAGGTGGTTTCCATCGAAGACATAGATTCAAAAGTGGATAGAAGAACAAGAAAGGGACTTTGCCGAAGCTCAGAACAAGAACCGTAGCATTAATACATAAGACTGATTGGGTAGGTACATCTTTACTGACGTACACAAGATTTTCTTTGAAGGAGTTCACAAGGAGTTGTACGAGTGGCTAGGCAGGTTAGCAGACACTCAATTTGAGATTAGATCTAGGCCACCTGTGGTTTGGACAATGATGTTGATTAAGAAAGTCAAGAGAGTCGATAATGCTGTGTCTAGAGCGGTGGATCTCTAGTTTGATAGAACTATTGGAGGGTACATTATTGAGTTTTCTATTGACAAAGTAGAATCATATAGTCAAGCAGAGAGATATTTCTTCAAGGGACCTAGAGGAAAGTTTCTACACTTTTTAAAGATAAAGATTAATATGCTATTGCATGAGAAGAATATCTTGAAGATACAATAATCAGTCATATTTTAAAAGCCAATGTTCAAGAATTCAGACAACGAGAATGACATAGAGGCTGGACACACGTGCAATTGGAGATCATTTAGAAAGGTTCCTCTTGCGAACCTATTTAAGCATAGCTACGGGTTGTTACCCATGATTTTGGTCATCATGATGGTGTATTGATGATGGTGTACTCAGGCTCCTCATAAGAACTTTCTCCTGAGAAAATTGACATTAATCTCTTCTCAGAAAACATACTTTTGAAGAGAGTTCACAGGTTGCTAATATACCAGGGTGTGAGAATGACCCATTCTCATAGGCTGCCTTAAGCTAGGGTGCGAACTTCTCGCACTGTGCTACATAGCTAGGGTGAGAACTTGCTCTAAAGCTTGGAAAAAGATGGATTCTCAATGGTTCTAGAAGGGAATCTTCTAGAAGAATGGGTTGGCATTCGAATGGTTATCCTTGTACTGGTTTCCCTGATATTGTGGGATCATTCTTATCCAAGTAACCATCTCATTCTCTCCTATATATTGAGGGAATTCTCATGGAAAAGGTTAAGCAAGATTCATTGGAGAATTGGTGAAAGAATTGTGTGAAGGACTTAACTTGAACAGGAGCTTGGAGACTCTAACAAGTCTATCAAGAGGGATTTGATCTTCTTCATACAAGGATTGAGCAAGTGTGTGTGTTGGATCCAAGAGCCACAGAAAGGGAACTTGTGATATCAAGGCGATCAGGTTGTAATCTTCTACTTTCAATTAATATGATAAAGTGGCATGTCCTTTTCCCATAAAGCTATTTTCGTTTTATTGTGTAATTCCTTGATCATACACATAAGTTGACAGTTGAATATATTTTGCTATCTTCACTTTGGTTGGTTTGTGTTGTCTTGGTCTTGACCTCATGAGAGCATTGGAGCGAAGCGGGAGCAACAGAGACCCTAGGAAGCGATACAAAGGTATGTTACTTGTTCCTTCCTACTAGCTAATTCAATGGTCAAAACTTAGGGAAAGAGTCATGTCCTGCCCTATTGTGTTCTAGATCCAGGTGGATCTAGGGAGATCTGTTAGTGTCCGCACCTACCGATTAATCTGATAAAAAAATTGGCGACTCCGCTAGGGAGATAAGCCGTTTTCTTTGTGGTTTTTGGTATTTTTTCGTGGCCATTTACTCTTGCCTTACCTTTCTCCATTCATATCAATCTCTAAGTCTTTAGGATACCCTGATAGACCCTCTGGGTCCAGAGGCCTCTTCAAATTTTGTGTCTTTTTCCAAAAATTTGATTAGTTTCAGACATTCTCGCACTGTACTCCACAGTGGCCTACGAGAATATGTTGAGTTCACACCCTGCTTTTAGGTTCAGTGTGAGGTTCTCACACTCTGCTCGAAGCTCACCTACAAGAATTACCTATTCTCGTACTGTGTAATACTGCTAGCCTGCAAACCTTCTTTTTCAAAATTTTGGATTTGAGTTTTTACATCTTCAACTGGCCAGATCAGTTTAGGTGCCTAAAAAGAGTTTCTTGGACCATTGGTTGATGTTTTTATTGTCTTCGTTTTTGTGCATGAACAGTCTTAGGATTTCAAAGGCTCTTCCTGTCACGTTTTTCTTGACTTTCGTTTCTTGACTTTCTCATCAAAGATATACTCTCTGATTTCAGAATCTGAGTGTGCTTGTTTTGTTAAGGACCAACGATCGGTTGAAAGTTGAGCTTCTTTGTCTTTATCATTTTCTTATTCTTTGAAAGATCACTTTTCTTATGCAATTGAAAATACTAGTTTGGTTTGCTTGTTATTTTTGTTTCCATTGAAAGATTGGTTTGGGTTTTTATCTATTACTTGTTCATTAGTTTTTGGTTTTCTTCACTCTCACCATCATGGTGTAGGTCCTTTTTGAAAAGTGAACAACGTTTTTCTTTCAAAAGCCTTTTCATCTTCGAAAGTATTGAAAATCAATTGTTGAAATTATTGAAAAAGAAACAATAAAGAATTGTTATTTTTGCGTGATTTGTTGCAATTGCATTGTAAAGGAAATTGTGTCTTGTAGTTCAAGTTTGATCCATAAAACTTCTTTTTCCCTCCCATACATAGGATTCATTGAACGAAAATTGCTATATTTCATTCTTATCCATGCATCGTTGGGTCAGAGTCTTATACAACATCAGTTTCGTCTCCACTTCCTTTGAGTAACAACAACCCTTAATAACACTACGCAATTGTAAAACTTAACTAGTAACTCTTTTCTAGGGCTCTATTACACCAACATTTAGCTAGACTAGCTCTTTGGAATAGGAAGAGAGATACACTCACCAAAGCACAAAACACACAATAGCATCTTATGCTAAGGAGTGTTAATTCCATTTGCAACATCTTGTCCTGGGAAGCCCTTCTCACACAAGGGTCAAACACAAGGTCACATTGATATTGAATGAGTTACTCACCCTGCTTTGTTGATATCGGTGTAGAGATTGCACGTATTACGGGGATCACTTGGAGGTATACCCACAATGATGAGTGGAATCCTTTTGATTTCATTTCAGGCTAGATACCCTGCCTTTGCGTGTGGATCAGACTGTCGACTATCCCCCCAGGCTCTATTGTTGTCAGTGGTAACCTTAGTGGCCTATCTTTCTAGGGTCTTACACAAGGTGACTGTGAAGGGGAAAGTCTTCACGGTACCTGGAATCGACGTTGGCCAAACTCACTCGGGCTCCTTGGAGGGTATACCCACGATTATGTGTGGGATCTTGCACCAGGGTGTAAGTCTGTTAAGTAGGTCGTCAGCGTAAATTTTCCACCCTCGCCCAGCCCCTTCTCGTCTCGTTGTTGTGACGTTGGATTTCATCACCAACTAGTGACTTCAGAATTAGAAGGTCTTGTTTTCTTGGTGTTGCTTCCTAGATTTTGTTTACTAGCGCATGTTGTTTGTTTACCAATTTGACCATAAGATTTTCTTCGTGAAGTTTTTCATGCAGTTACAATAGCTCCTCCACGTCGTTCACGTAGAATGCAGGGTTTATCTCCAGAGCATCTGGAAGGTTCTCAACCCTTGCCTACAAGTTCACCTGAGGGCTCTCCTCAGTGGAGTGAAGTCCCAGACGTCACGACACCACAAGTGGAACAAAATGACTCTCTCGAACATTTCCGAATCACCAATACTCGAGAGGACTTTCGACTTCACCCTAATTTTGAGCGACCGTTTATGCGACTGAATTCTTCCGAAGACTTAGTTGTTATGTCTTCTGGATCACCAGTTGGACCCTTTCCAGGCATCAAAGGCCAAGATATTTTTCGGTCTACGGGTGTTTTTAGACGGGACCTTTTCGGTCCAGGCTCACCTGTGATTTCTGAAATCACCCCACTTGTGATTTCCGAAATATCTAGTCCAGGGACAGTACTGTTTACTACTGCCTATCACTTTACCGTCTCTATCAGAATGGCCCATCACACAGATACTATGAGTGTTCCAACTAGGTTTACTGCGGTTAGTCTCGCTCCCATCAGCACACCGCGTATGCCCAACATCACTCCGACACTATCACCCAGATACCGTGCGTTGAATGCTTCCATTCCCACTCCTATGCAAACCCCATCTGGCTCTCCTGGTGGTCCTTCTTCTTCTGGGCACTCTCTTCCTGGTTTTATTCCGACACTCCCTCAATTTCCTTTTGGAGGACCTTCCTCGTCTTCTATTGGCAGTCTTAATCCTAGTGGGATTATTCTGTCATTCACACCAAATTACCAGATTCCCGTCGGTGGACAATTTCACCAAGGTGGCATGACTCAACCCCCTCTCAGTGGGAAAATTCCTATTGGAACACAAATCCCAATTGGAACACAACCCCCAATTGGAACACTGCCCCCAATTGGAACACCACCTTCGATAGGAGGACCGACCCCACCTTATGGACAACACATACCTCCATCCTTGGCCCAGTATTGGAATCAGTTGATACAACATCCTCCTCAATTGACTGGGGGGCAGCAGTTTCCAGTTGCGTCCGCAATACCCCCTAGTATGGGCCAACCGTATCCAGGTTCGTTCAATCCTATTTGGGGCTTGACTGCTCAAACTCACATCCATGTTCTAGGATACAATCCCATGAGATACTATCCTCTTCAACCACCCCCGAATTTGCCTGGGTCTTCACATTATATGCAGACTTCTTATGGTCCTACTGGTTTGCCGACGGGGCTTCCTCCCCAAAGCCACCAGTACCCGTAGGTGAATCGACAGTTACCCTTTTTGGCCACTTTGGATCTTCCGGATTTGTCAAGGATTTTAAATGATCCAATTCGTCACTCTCCCCAATGGCCTGCTATACCAGCCAAGCTACCATTAGACATTCCTAAATTCGACGGCAAAATGGGAGAGGGCCCGAACAATCAGGTTATGAATTTTCACCTATGGTGCTCATCCAACTCATTGATGGATGACTCTATTCGTTTACGTCTTTTTCAACGAACCCTCACAGGTTCTGTTGCAAAGTGGTATATAGCATTGCCATGAGGTTTCTTCTCTGACTTCAACACCCTAGCTATGTCTTTCCTCACACACTACCAGTTACCGATTCGTTATGACATGGGGACCGAGATTTTGACTTCTTTCAAACAAAACAAAGCCACTCATATATCTGATCACATTCATGAGTGGCGACGGAGATGATGTCTCATTAAACTTGAACGCCCCGATCAGTTGCTGGTAGAATGGTTCACAAAATCATTTGTAAATGACATTGGTCGTGACATTTCTATGGGTGGAGTAGTCACGGAAGAGCAGGCCATAAGTCGTGTTCAATATCTCGACCTTGTTTACTCACAAACGGGTACCCTTTACAATTTACTACCTAACTTACCTCGTCCTTTCACTTCCGCCACTTCAACTACTCCAACTGCTTCGCATGCAGCCGACGGTGTGATTGGCACTTTCCAGGCCCAACCACATTCCACCTCAAGCGCAAACCCCAAACTTGCTTCTTCTAATGTTCAAAATGCTCCGTCTCCTGCCCCTCCCACTGGCAAGACTTCTGAGGTAAATGTAGTTCAATCTACCCCAGCCGGTAAAAACAAATCCAAAAAGGGAAGGGGTAAGAATAAGGAGGAAAAAAATACTTCTCAAGCAGAGCAAACCAAAACTACCCCTGTTGACGATTGGGATAAGTGAAAACCTTGATACCCTTGTCTTATCTGTGGTGATGATCACTACATGAAGGATTGTCCACGACGCGCCGAAGTCACTAAGTTCCTTCAAGGAGCTCCAAAACCACCTGATCCGACCATTTTGTCCCAACCCTTCCCTTCTCAACAACAGGCTCAGTTGATCATTCATGACCAACCCTCATCTTCTACTATGTCTTATGTATTTATGTGTACTGGCAATTCAAAACAGAGCGACGTTGCACTCACTACTCGAGCTAAAGATTATTCTCCCTCTAAAGAGAAGGTTAATGATCTACCTCCTTCCTCGGTACAACCCTCTCCCGCGACTCCACCTACCAACGATCCTCTTTATCTCGAACGACTGAGCCTCGACACAGTTCTTCGACCCCCCCCAAAGGGCGTCATTCAGAAATTGACTTTCAATCCTCATGCTCGTGCTGCCCAAAACTACAACATTGTTGAAGATCTGGCCCAAGCACCTTCTGCGATGTTAGACCTCGAAGTCCTTCAAAGTTGTCCCACACAACGGAAGGCACTGTTGAAAGATATCGGTGGAATCGATCCGACGGATACCAATTTAATAATTTTTGACTTGGAGAATCACATTCCAAGGTTACCCCCTCAACTCACGTTCCAGATCCAAGTGATTGTCTCTGACAAAAACATTTGCCGAACCGTTATCGATGAGGGTGCCTCGACATGTGTCATGTCTCTTACTTTATGGAAAGCCATTGGCTCTCCCCCTTTGAACGAATCCCAGAGCACTCTCAAAGCCTTCAATGGCTCTAGTTTTAAGCCCTACAATGTCCTTCCTTCATTTCCCATCACGTTAGAAGGCAAAACGGTCCAAGTTGAAGTGGAAGTCTTTGACTCTCCTCTTGATTACAATCTTCTACTTGGTCGTAGCTGGATCGATTCCATGCACGTAGTTGTGTCAACCCTTTTCCGTGTGGTACGTTTCCCACATCAAGGAAAGGTCATCACCGTCGACCAATTAGCCTTCTTTAATTCCGATACCCATACTAGCAACGTATCGTTCATCACTAAAACCCCACCGGGTTATGAGAACGTCGGTGTAGGCCTTCTCAAGGACTCTTTGTTAATGGGTACTTTCCCCATTCCACCGCCCAATGTTCCACGCTCGTCCATTGCTTGAATCAACATGATCTCCACCTCGATTCATGAACTTATTGTGTCTCACGACCCCTGGATAGTACCTGACCCTGGATATTATCTGCGTTATGGCGACGAAATGCTGTTAAGTCTGGTTGAATCCGCCTATCAGGCCATTCAATCGACAACCCCTTCTACCCCCTCTCTTGGTGAATTATCTCCAGATCCTTTCCATGTCATTTTTTCCATTGATAAGATTGTAATTTCTGTCATGGAGGACACCCCTTGGGACGATGGACATCATCGTTCCATCCTCTTTCTAGAGCAACATACCATTGATAAATATCAACGGATCTCGACCCCGTCGTCCGTTGTCATCATCTCAACCATTCTCGGGTCCACACACGATGTGTTTTCCGAAGGGAACTTAAGCAATATTTCACCCACTATTCCCCTTGACATATCCGTCAAATATGGGATTGTCGAAAATGTCCATATCGGAGCTTCGTGTTCCTCGGACGAAATCGTCACCTACACATCCCTTTTCAAAGAGTTTCGTGACATCTTCGTCTGGAGCTACAAAGAAATGTCGGGTATCGACCCTGAGATTGTGATACATGAGATCAAGACATACCCCGACGCTAAACCCGTCCGACAATGCCTTCATCCAGTTCACCCACGTAAAGAGACTGCTATCAAGCTCAAAGTTGAGAAACTTCTTAAAGCTGGCTTTATTTATCTGGTGGCTCTCATAGACTGGGTTTCTAATATTGTCCCGATCGACAAGAAACAAGGCACCATTTGTGTATGCGTTGATTATAGGGATATCAACAAAGCTTGTCCCAAAGACAACTTTCCTACCCCCTTTGTTGATCAGATTGTCGATGATTGCATCGAAAGTGAAATCTTCTCTCTCATGGATGGTTTCTCTGGGTATAATCAAATCAACATTGTTCCCAAGGATCAACATAAGACCGCTTTTATTTGTCCTTGGGGTACTTTTGCCTATCGGAAACTCCCTTTCGGTCTCAAGAACGCTGGCACAACTTTTCAACGTGCTATGTCTTATGCTTTCCATGATATCAAGCACATCGTTCAACCATATTTGGACGATTTACCCGCTCATTCAATGCACCGAGTCGATCACCCAACCCACCTCCGCGCCATTTTCGTCCTCTGTCGGTTCTATCGTATACGTTTGAATCCTCATAAGTTCATTTTCTACGTGGAATCTGGACACCTTCTAGGTTTTATCATTTCACGTCAAGGGATCCGGGTGGATCCTTTAAAGGTTGAGGTGATCCTTAATCTCCCTCCTCCTTCTACACTTCGCCAGTTACAAATTTTGCAGGGGAAAGTAAACTTTCTTCGTCGTTTTATCCCAAATTATGCCGAGATCACTCGTGGATTTACGCGGATCCTTAAAAAGGGTTCAAAGTTTGTCTGGGATACCATCGCCAACAATGCTTTCGAAGCTTTGAAATTGTCCCTAACACGTGCTCCGCTTCTCTTTCCCCCCGATTACAGTCGCGATTATTTCCTTTACCTTGCGGCCTCGGATTACACCATTGGTATGGTTCTCGTCCAAGAGGATGATGCTAACGACGAACATGTTATTTACTGCTTGAGTTGAAGTTTAATGCCTACTGAAATCAAGTATTTACATGTCAAAAAACTGGCCTTGGCTGCCGTCCAAGCCGTCCAATGCTTCCAACACTATAACCTCTCGTGCAAGACTACAGTGATTTCTACCTGCAACCCTATGCAACACATTCTCACACGTCAATTTCTAGGGGGAAAATACTCCAAATGGATTGTGATACTCCAGGAGTTTGACTTGGAATTTGAACGTGCCAAGTCCAAGAAGTCCTTAGTATTTGCTGAGTTGATATGCGACTTTCCCTATTCTGAAACAAAAAATGTAGCAGCTGATTCATTGCCCGATGAATCCCTTTTCCTCATTAGCACTGATGATCTTTGGTATGGCGATATCATTATATATCTCCAAACCCATAATTTCCGACCAACTTTGTCTATTATTGACCGACGTCAAATACGCTACCAAGCCCGTCAATATATTATCCTCGGGGATACTCTTTATCATCGGGGGATTGAATCTATTTTTCGACGCTGCCTAATGTTCGACGAAGCTGAGAAAGATTTGAATGACTACCATTCTGGAGCCTGTGGTGGTCATATGTCTGGGTATGCTACTGCCCAAAAGATCTTACGAGCAGGGTATTTTTGGCCTTCTTTATTTAATGACTGCATAATCACCGTTCAAAAGTGCCATGCTTGCTAGACCTATAATAACAAGATACAGTCACATCCTACTCCTCTTCACCCTGTGGTCTCCGTTGGTCCCTTTGCGAAATGGGGCATCTATTTCATGACATGTCACCCTCACTCGGCCGGGGGGCATGGATACATTATTGTAGCCGTTTATTACTTTATGAAATGGGCCGAGGCGATGCCGACATTTGACAACACTGGAATGACCGCAGCATTATTCATTTTTAATCACATCAATTTTCACACAACACAAGATAAACCGGTAGAAGCCGTATGTATATATAACGATCAAAAGAGTTTTTTACAAAAATTTTTGTCCGAAGACCAAAATGTGAAAATCTGAAGCTCATAGCTTCTACAAAGAGACGTCATGGATGACGTTCACGGTAACATATGACTGCCCGGGCAACCCTACGGAGCAGTTGGCTTATGGACTCTGACACTCCTACCGTGTGACGCTGATAACATCGTGGAACCTCTCCAAGAGGCATGTCTGGAATATCTGCTGTCAAACCCTCTAGGTTTTGTTCCACTGCTTGATAATCCTCGGCGTCCCATTGTGGCACTGGCGCTACCTCTCCTTGCCACTGAATGGGATAAGTACCAGGAGGTCGGTAAGGTCCCACGTGTGTGTCATCAAAAAATGAATTTTGTATTTAGTTTTTGGACGAATATAAAAGAAAAACATTTGCATATGATAAAATTCACAAAAACATTTAAAAAGAAAAAAATGTGTACTTCTTACCAAGTTCCCCCCACTGAGCATCCTCCGACAGGACTAAGTCCGGATCTCCTCGGAAATCCAACCCGACATAAGCATAATCATCGACCATCAACATCTGTGGTCGAAGCCAGTCGAATAAGGTATCATCATACTTGATAATTGGTCCAGCTACGTGTCGGGCCATGAGCTGACACCATCTCAGCATTCTTGGATCCCTGGGAGCCAGTAAATTCCACTCAACCTGCAGCCTCAGTAATGGAACCCTCTTGAGAAAGAAGGACACTAACAAATATCCGTACCTGAATTTCTTCAGGTTGCCTCGTCTGCATTTGGTCAACTTCCTTTTCATGCTACGAATCACTGCATCTGCCCAGTTAAAAACCTGAGGTTCAGTACACTCTATAGCATACTGAAAGTAACTATGGAGCACCATGTGAGGAGTGGAGCTCCCAGCCATCCGAGCAATGGTGAACAAGATAGTATGGAGGGTCAAATACCGTACTCCCCAAATCGCTACTTTCCCTTTCTTCCTCTCTGCCTCAGGAACACAATGTAAGCGACAATACTCACTCATGGGCAGCCCACCACCTCTGCTACCAGTCAGGCTCACATGGTACCCACGCCGTGACAGTCCAGTCAATAAGTAAATGTCCTCAATATCTAAGGATAGTGTGTGGACCCCTACATGGAATACCTGCTGATCGGGATCCCACATATGCACAAGGTACTCTAATAACCTGACTTAGGCCCTCATGCCTAGGATACGAAAGTACTTCAGTAGACCACAGTTTCTCAAAGAGGAAATAGTGGGTGGATGATTTTCGGCAATGGAATTGTCTTCTTTGTGCTCCCTTTTGCACCATTCCAGAACCATTGTGATGGCCAACTACCTACATAAGAAGCACAAAAAGAAGATTAATAACTCTACTCACAATTTGGTTCTCTTTCATTGAGCAAAACTTCAATTTTTTTTTATGCTTTGCGGTTCTCACAGGTGCCCTTTAGGCACAGTGCGAGAACCTCGCAGACTATTGTGGGCTCACTTGCGAGAATGACCCATTCTTGCAGGTCCCATGTAGTTCACCTGCGAGAATGGTTGAGAGCAAGAATGGCTCATAAAACCAACTGAAAAATGTGTTTTTACCAATGAAAATGAAAATTTAAACCATGAAAGAGTAGAGGACAAAGAGCCTACCTCACTGTCATTGACAGATCATCGTATGGATGCTCGTAACTCCCGCAATCTGACGCCAAATTTTGAGGGTAAAAGAGGGGTTTTTGGGCTCAAATAGTGGTAAAGTGAAAATGATATGGTAAAAAGAGTTTTTACTTCTTTATATTAACTTTTACCATGTTATTGAGTTTTTTAATTATTTATTGATTAAAAACCTAAACCCTAATGCCCTTTTGAGTGTAACTTTTGCAGGCGTAACGACTTCGATGGTCATATACAGGGATGCAGACATATTTTTTCTTCTTCATTGCATGTTTTGTTTGTTTTTTATGGTTTTTGTATAAAACCTCGAGCTGGGTCTTTGTCCGTTCTGACGCTCAAAAATACATGAGAACGCGATCGAGCATACTTTTATCACTTTTTCAGGCTCAACAAGGTTATACGAAAAAGGAACCCCCCTGGAGTCCTCTTTAAGCTCTTTTTAGACTCTCTAAACATGAAAAGATAGTCGAGCAACCTTGCTATTTTCACGCTCGATAAAGTATTTGAAGAAAGCGTTTGGTGAGCGATAATTTATCTCTTTTTCGGTCTCATCAGACTATTTTACGAAAAAGGAACTGAGAGAGTTCTCTTTTAAGTGTTTTTCCAGACTCTATAATCATGAAAAACCTTCAAGTTTTCTATCTTTGGACTCGTTAAAAAAACATTGACAGACTCGTAATGGGACCGAACCACTCCTTCCTAGGGTTCGTTAAACATACTCCGAAGGACTTATCCGAAGGATAAGCTTATATCAACAAGCATATGTTATCCTCCTCAAGCTTGCGTAAAAATAAAGAGGTACTCGCCAGAAATGGTGGGGGAAAATTTGGGAAAGGGATATGTTATCATCTTCGTATTGATTGGCAGTAAGTGTCGCTCTTGAACATGACACCCCCTATTCATTATATTTGAAGCCGGTTTGGGAAATCCATTTGTCTCTCATTCGATTTGCTACAAGGTCATTCCCTGTGTCATCTTTGAGTCAATGCTTCCAAATCATTGGTCATGTCATTCATATGTTCAAGAGAAGTTCATTCGAAACCTCTATTGAGTCGGCCATCTGCAGTTGTCCATTCTCTCCATGTCGGCCTTCCTTGTGTCCAGTCCAACTTACATCATACTCTGTTTCACCTTCAAAATATGTTACTCATTTCGTGTCATTGATGGGGGGGATACATCAAGGCCCTCCTGTGACGAGTTTTATTCCGTTGACTTCAGCTCATTATCCGGAAACAAGACTTAGAAATTCTTTGGTACCTTGGAGCTTGTATGCCTCAATGGCAGGTTTCCTCACTTTTGACAGTGGGTTTACATCATTGACCCTTAATCGAAAGATTTCATCGGATGTTCGACTTCAACTCATTCATTCACATTCGAAGGATTGTACAAGAGTACCTTGGGAGTCATTGACATCAATGGTGATTTCCCTCGCATTGTTAACGGTTTCATCAATGACCGGTAATCAAGTGGTTTCTACCATGTTCAACTTCAACACATGTAATCACATGGTTAGATTCGTACTTTTGGGCGACGAGATTGAAGACCCTGGATATCATCTCTTTGTCCAGGTTGTGATGGAATATGTATAATCTACGACACATAGATCCACTGTGTATGTCTCGTGGCTATGTCGTCTCAATTTGAATTTTCTCACATAGATCCACAGTGTATTCCTGGTGGCTATGCTATATTTTGACGGCATGGATCCATAGTGTATGATTGGTGGCCATGACCTATGTCTACAATGTCATCCATCTGTGATATGAGTATGGGAATGCCTACCTCATAATTAATATATATGATATTTTGTAGATGCTTCGTTGTTCGCAGGTTTTCGATTAGGTGCGCTCCTGGTTTCCAACACACACATGCAGCTTACAAAGTCTTTCGGCTATCACTGATTCTGGACTCATACTTTGGGGGGCATTCTGTTACCCATGATTTTGGTCATCATGATGGTGTACTCAGGCTCCTCATAAGAACTTTCTCCTGATAAAATTGACATTCATCTCTTCTCAGAAAACATACTTTTGAAGAGAGTTCGCAGGTTGCTAATATACCAGGGTGCGAGAATGACCCATTCTCGTAGGTTGCCTTAAGCTAGGGTGCAAACTTCTCGCATTGTGCTACATAGATAGGGTGCGAACTTGCTCTAAAGCTTGGAAAAAGATGGATTCTTGATGGTTAGAAGGGAATCTTCTAGAAGAATGGGTTGGCATTCGAATGGTTATCCTTGTACTAGTTTCCTTGATATTGTGGGATCATTCTTATCCAAGTAACCATCTCATTCTCTCCTATATATTGAGAAATGAGGGAATTCTCATGGAAAAGGTTAAGCGAGATTCATTGGAGAATTGGTGAAAGAATTGTGTGAAGGACTTAACTTGAATATGTGCTTGGAGACTCTAACAAGTCTATCAAGAGGGATTTGATCTTCTTCATACAAGGATTGAGCAAGTGTGTGTGTTGGAGCCAAGAGCCACCGAAAGGGAACTTGCGACATCAAGGCGATTAGGTTGTAATCTTCTACTTTCAATTAATATGATGCAGTGGCATGTCCTTTTCCCATAAAGCTATTCTCGCTTTATTGTGTAATTCCTTGATCATACACATAAGTTGACAGTTGAATATATTTTGCTATCTTCACTTTGGTTGGTTTGTGTTGTCTTGGTGTTGACCTCACGAGACCACCGGAGCAGAGTGGGAGCAACAGAGACCCTAGGAAGCGATACAAAGGTATGTTACTTGTTCCTTCATACTAGCTAATTCAATGGTCAAAACTTAGGGAAAGAGTCATGTCCTGTCCTGTTTTGTTCTAGATCCAGGTGGATCTAGGGAGATCTGTTAGTTTCTGCACCTACCGATTAGTCCGATAACATGGGCCATTGGCACAAGACAAATATTTCTACAATGGAGAAGAGGCAGGGCGATCAGACGAAGACTATTCAGAGTTCGTGAGGGCAGAGGAAGTAGAGACTGAGGAACTTCACCGAGAAGAACCATAAACTTCAGGGACTGCGCTTACTATCGAAGTAAGTATTATTACTCCTCCTATTGTTTTAGCAACATTAAGTAACCAGAGTAACCAGAGTAATCAGATTATTATTACAAGCAGTTTAGTACATACTCAGTAGAGAAACCAAGGAATATCTATGGAAGATGAAATGAGGTTACCCATCTTCAGAGGAGATGAATCTAAGGATCCTGACTAGTATTGGTTCTTGTGTGAAGATTTATGGAGCATTAAGCAAGTCACCGATGAAGCTGTTAAGAGAGCTCAGTTCAGTACTACCTTGAGGGATCGCACATTGAGATGGTATATGAAGTTTGTTTTAGAATCTGTACAACCTAAACCACTGAATGACATTAAGATTGCGTTGAGTGTGGAGTTCAAGAAACCTAAGTCGGAGTCACAGTGCATTACGGATTTGAAGGAAATCAAGCATAAGGTGACTGAACCTATTTGGGAGTTTGATCAGAGGTTTAAGACCCTAACAGGCTATTTAAGTTTCCAGATTCTGGATGAACAACATAAGGAATGGCTCATCACTACCCTCCTACCACACATTAGAGTTCCTTTGATGCAACAAAAAGTCACTTTGTAGGTTGAAGAATTAAATATTGCCATGAAACTAGAAGCAACCCCTATAGGAGAATCCAGTCCAGGTATGAGTCATATTTTGAATCAATTAACTAGTTTATC
The DNA here is from genome assembly GCA_009831015.1 of Picea engelmannii. Lineage (NCBI taxonomy): Eukaryota > Viridiplantae > Streptophyta > Pinopsida > Pinales > Pinaceae > Picea > Picea engelmannii. The sequence goes on along the minus strand of WSFP011412970.1, from coordinate 1,275 downwards.
TTTACAGGTCAAAGACATGAAGAAAGATAAAGGAAAAGAGAGAAGAGAATACATCTGGTGTATCCGATGTAAATCAGAGGGCCATGACAAAGAGCACTGTCCCTTATTTAATGAATACTTAGCCTCTGGAGCCCCTAACCCTTTGAAGCAGGCTACTTTACCATGGTGTGAGGTATGTATAACTAGACATCGCCCTGGTGAATGTTATTATATGCAGAAATATGTCCAGACACCCACCAATATTTATTGTACATTCTGCAAATCTGTGGGGCATGATGAAAATTATTGTAGAGATTAAGAGCTCATGCATGAAAGGTCAAGGGATACATAGAAAATTCAAGGATAATTACAGTAAGAAGGAAATAATGCTCAGTTCAATTCCCCAAGAAGAGGAAACTTCAATCCTCATGGTGGGTTTAGAGGAAGAGGACGAGGAGGAGGCATGGGTTGATATCGAGGTCAAATGGTTTTCTATAACTTCACCCATCTAGGTTGTTTGGCAAGGGATTGTCAGAACCCTTGTACTACTTGCAACTACTGTAATTTATTTGATCATATCATTGAATATTGTCCAGTATTGCTAGCCAAACTTTAGGAAAGATGAGGAGGAAACCAGCAAGTCCAAATAATTTCAATCGAACGTCGCGGTGAGGAACGTAGAGTCACTGTTATTACTAGAGGATGCGCTGTCACAGGAGAAGATAGGGTGACTCCAGGAAAGACTACAGATGGATCAGGGATCAGGAGAGCTTCAGAGAAGGCACCATTTTTTGACCCAAGGAAGGAAAAACACACTTTTGAAGAAGCAAGGAGAGAATTTGTAGGAGAACAAGCTTTTTCATCTAGGGAACAACTAGAAGTAAAGGAATGTGAAATTCCTCCAACATTTGATCAATTTGTCCCACATAGGCAAGGAAAAGAGGTAAGTGTTTATGGATAAATTCGTGAGTGCGGACACAGACCAATCTCCCCAGATCCACCTGGATCTGGAACAAACCGTAACAGAATACTACTCTTTCCCTAGATCTAAATATTGAATGAACTAAGAGAAATGGATGGTGGACATACCTTATGAACGCTCTCCTTTAATCTCTGTTGTTCCTTTCTTTGCTCCGATGCTCTTGTGTCGTTTCAATCACAACAACACAAACCAATCACATCAAAAGCATTAATGTATTCAATACCTAGTCTATACATGTGATCAAGGAATCATGTAATAAGATGACATCATCATTATGGGAAAGGGACATATTCATGTATTGCATTAACTGAAAG
>ML861299.1:0-18603 GCA_009831015.1 Picea engelmannii | reverse complement strand
TAAGGGAGGTAAAACCTCTGACGTTCGAAGTCACGAAAGGATCTGGACCGTGGGTCTCTGGATCCTTCAGGACCATCCTTGACCATCGGATTGGTGAGATCAGGGATTCACACATCGGGAGATTTTCATGTTGGCGTGACTAAAAATTCCGAAACCCAAATTTGCAATGTGATCTAGACTGTTGAACTTCACGTCCAGACACACAAGAGTGCACACAGAGAAACAAATATGAGTTGTCAAATCTAGCGTGTGGACCAACAGTCGTTGGATCTAGAGGAAGGTGCAGGAGACAAGTTCTGAAATCATCAGGACCGTCCGTTGTCAAGGAGGGAACGTGGCGAAGGGTCATCGTTTCGCTGATTCGCAGAGTGAAGAAGTCAAAGAGCAGAGTTAGGAGAGTTCGTGAAGTGTAAACTCGCGAAAATATCACAGTCGTTGATTGAAGAGAGATCTAGACCATTGATTGTCCAGGAAGATTTTCAACATTTCGGGAATTGGGAGAACATAGGTGAAAATTCTTTCAACTTCGCGATACACGAAATCACGACGAGATCTGGACCATTAGATCCAGAGGAGCGTGAACCATCAAATTTGGGAGCCCCTAAATATTGACATTTCGGAAGTCAGGGATGTGAAGGAAGTTGTGACTGGGAGGTCGCAAGTTGCGAAATTCCGATTTGCGAAAGGAGGATATCAACCGTTGATCGGGAAGAGGAGTATGGACTGTTGATCTACCATAGAGAAGATATCGGGATATCGAGGATCGAAAGATCTGAGGAGAGAAGTCTTTCGACTTTGCGAAACATGAAGTCCCGATAAGAGAAAGGGGGATTTGGATCGTCGTATTGTGGAGATCATGGACTGTTTTTCTGACGGAGGTAGAGCTCTTTTCAGAGTTTTAGGAGTTGGGAGTCAGGGTTGACTCACATGTAGAATACCCGACACGTGAAATCACGACACGCCTTTTGCATAGGCATGCGGTCATAGCCCGTGGCCATGTGGAGGTGAGGCTCGCACTTGGTGTTTAGTTGCGCAAGGTGAGTTTCAAGGAAGGACCTGTGGATTCATTCGTGATATTCCAACAGGGAATCAAAGAGCTACTCCATCTCAACAGAACAAAGTTAAGAACGATCCTTGACCAGGAGGTCGGACTAGTTCCCTGACCTTCCAAATTAGGAACCAAGAATGGAGTTCCTGTCTTTTAAGGAAATCAAAATTTTTTATGCCCCGTCGTTGGTGTGTTACAATTGCCAAGGTTGAAAAAATGATCAATACTTGGTGCAACAGATGGCTCTCCCGTGGTGGAAGGTCAGTTCTTGTTAAATCTATCCTCGAGGCTATCCTAGTCTACTAGATGTCCATATCCTATATCCAAAAAGGTGTCATGGAGTGGATTACACAATCATGTTATCACTTCATTTCATCTGGGAAAAGAGATAATATAGGAATGGCTCAGGCCTCCTCGAGAAAAAATGTAATTCCAAAATGACAAGGAGGATGGGGACTCAAAAATATCTTCATGTCCTCAAAAGAACTTGTTGCAAAAAATGTTTGGAGGCTTCTACAAGTTATTTTTATATGGGTGTAGGTCATAAAATAAAAAACCTATCCTCAAAATCCATTGAATACTAGGTAAGGAACGCCATCAAAAAATCATTGAATGCCTTGATCAATTGGAAAGCAACTATCTTGAATTTCCCTTTGATTGGGAAATGGTTGGTTTGGTGTGTTCGAAAGGGAAACACACAATTCAGGTAGGAATGGATATGTGGATTGGAAGCAAAGACTCTAACAAACTACCATCTCCTCTCATACAAGATCTCAGGTTCAAAGGTTTCCATACTCTAAGGCATATAGCAAGGGAACCTTATGCAAATAACCTACAACAACAATGGCTCACTTAGAGGGAATTGGATCTCACGAAATAATATAGAGATAAGATTATAATGAGATCCTTAAAAAATGCTTTAAAGAGGAATATGAGCTTATTTGGTCTTTGAACCCCTATGGGGATTATGAACCAAAGGTTGGATACAAGGCTCTTACATCATAAAAATTCTGAAACCTGAAGTTGCAATCTGATCTAGACCGTTGAATTTCACGTCCAGGCACATAAGAGTGTGCGCAGAGAAACAAATCTGAGCTGTCAGATCTGACGTGTGGACCAACAGTCGTTGGATCCGGAGGAATGTGCAGGAGACAAGTTCTGAAATCATTGGGATCATCCGTTGTCAAGGAGGGCACGTGGCGAAGGGTCATCGTTTCACTGATTCGCAAAGTGAAGAAGTCAAAGAGTAGAGTTATAAGAGTTCGCGAAGTGCAAACTCGCGAAAATATCACAGTCGCTGATTGAAGAGAGATCAGGACCGTTGATTGTCCAGTAAGAGTTTCAACATTTTGGGAATCGAGAGAACGTAGGTGAAAATTCTTTCAACTTCGCGATACACGAAATCACGACAAGATCTGGACCGTTAGATCCAGAGGAGTGTGAATCGTCAGATTTGGGCACCCCTAAATATCGACATTTCAGAAGTCAGGGATGTGAAGGAAGTTGTGACTGGGAGGTCGCAAGTTGCGAAATTTCGATTCGCGAAAGGAGGATATCAACCATTGATCGAGAGGAGGAGTATGGACCGTTGATCTACCACGGAGCAGATATCGAGATATCAAGATATCGGGGATTGAAAGATCTGAGGAGAGAAGTCTTTCGACTTCACGAAACGAGAAGTCCCGATAAGCAAAAGGGGAATTTGGACCATCGGATCGTGGAGATCGTGGACCGTTGATTTGAAGGAGGTAGAGCTCTTTTCTGATTTTCGGGAGTCGGGAGTCAAGGTTGACTCACATGTAGAATACCCGACACACCTTTTGCATAGGCGTGCGGTCACAGCCTGTGGCCATGTGGAGGTGAGGCTAGAACTTGGTGTTTAGTCACACAGGGTGAGTTTCAAGGAAGGACCTGTGGATTCGTTCGTGATATTCCAGCAGGGAATCGAAGAGCTGCTCCAGCTCAATAGAGTTAAGAATGATCCTTGACCACGAGGTCGGACTGGTTCCCTGACCTTCCAAATTAGGAACCAAGAATGAAGTTCCTGTCCTTTAAGGAAATTGAAATTTGTTATTCCCCGTCGTGGGTGTGTTACAATTGCCAAGGTTGAAAAAATGATCAATACTTGGTGCAACAGATGGCTCTCCCGTGGTGGAAGGTCGGTTCTTGTTAAATCTGTCCTCGAGGCTATCCTAGTCTACTAGATTTCCATTTCCTATATCCAAAAAGGTGTCATGGAGTGGATTAGACAATCATGTTATCACTTCATTTCATATGGGAAAAGAGAGAATATAGGAATGGCTCAGGCCTCCTCAAGAAAAAATGTAATTCCAAAATGACAAGGAGGATGGGGACTCAAAAATATCTTCATGTCCTCAAAAGAACTTGTTGCAAAAAATGTTTGGAGGCTTCTACGAGTTATTTTTATATGGGTGTAGGTCATAAAATAAAAAACCTATCCTCAAAATCCATTGAATACTAGGTAAGGAACCCCATCAAAAAATCATTGAATGCCTTGATCAATTGGAAAGCAACTATCTTGAATTTCCCTTTGATTGGGAAATGGTTGGTTTGGTGTGTTCGGAAGGGAAACACACAATTCAGGTAGGAATGGATATGTGGATTGGAAACAAAGACTCTAACAAACTACCACCTCTTCTCATACAAGATCTCAGATTCAAAGGTTTCCATACTCTAAGGCATATAACAAGGGAACCTTATGCAAATAACCTACAACAACAATGGCTCACTTAGAGGGAATTGGATCTCACGAAATAATATAGAGATAGGATTATATTGAGATCCTTAAAAAATGCTTTAAAGAGGAATATGAGCTTATTTGGTCTTTGAACCCCTCTAGGGATTATGAACCAAAGGTTGGATACAAGGCTCTTGCATCATAAGGCAATTAAAACACACCAATTTGGTGGTGGGAACCAATATGGAAGTTTAAATGTCTTTCTAAATCTAATATATACATGTGGCTCCTTCTCAACAACAAGACTCTAACTTGAAACATTTTGCAAAAAAGAAGTTCCGAAGGACCTAGTAGATGTTGTCTATGTGAAGCTGATTTAAAAAGCAATTTCCATCTCATCATCTCTTTCCCATACTTGAAACAAGTCTGGAAGGAGATAAAAGGACCAACAAGTCTTCATAATACTTGGGAAGGGGACATCATTGAAGAAGCTTTCAAAAGATGGTGTCAAAACAAGGACACAAAGAGGTATAAAGCCCTTCCTCTCACTTATGCTTGGGGAATCTGGCTGGCGAAAAACACCAAAATTTTCCAGGGTGTTGACACCCTTCCTCTTAAATGTGCCACACAAAGTCTCAACATCCTCTATGGTTTTCCTCAAATTTCTTTGTCTTCCTCACAATCAATTTTCAGTAGATCGAACATAAACAAAGAAATCACCTGGGCCTTCTTTGATAGAACCTCAAAAGGTACTCCTAAAGGTGGGGCAAGGGAATTATATTCCTATCCCGTAGTCATACCATCTACTTCAAAAATGGAAATGGTCATGCAACAAACAATTTCTATGAACTTACGACTCTCAAACTGGTTAGTCATTCAATGGATGAAATGATACTTCACCTTGAGAAATTTTACTTTGTAGCCATTATTTCTTGATATAAAAAATATGCAGTCAACCTTCACTCATCTCTCTTATGCTCATGTCTATAGGGACAAAAACATAGAAGCAGATAAGCTCTCCAAAGAAACAGTGAAACAACCACTGAAAAAATCCTTAAATACTTTCAAAAACAATCTTCTTCTTATTTTTATTAATCGTGGTTTTAACTTCTTCACTTTATATGAAATTATGAAAAGATGATCCATGAAACTTGCAATTCTCTCAACCTTATTGGAAAGACTATATGTATACTTTTGAGGAATACTGAAACCTATTTTTTTTGGAAAAAATTATATATAAAGATTACATACTAAGAGAAAGAAAAAGTTTTAAACTATATGTGAATGAATGAGCAAGTTTTATTCTTACGGTTATATTCTCAAACAATACAAAATATTGGTGAAGATTCTCTAAGTCTCTATAATTGACCTTAGTGTAAAATACTCCACAACATCTGCTCTTGTAATTTTGTTTAATTTAATAAAATTGCCTTACTTTTTTAGTTGGAAAAAAAAAATTTAATTCTTTATAATTGACCTTAGTGTAAAATACTTCACAACATCTGTTCTTGTAATTTTGTTTAATTTAATAAAATTGCCTTACTTTTTTAGTTGGAAAAAAAAAATATTCATAAGTTCAAGGTCAAATTATTAATAAAAATAACTCAAACATTATTCATTTGATTAATCAAAATATAATAATTTTTAAATAAAAATAATTTTACATATTTATAACGTATACAGTAAGCTTCTGATTTTCATTGGAACGCGTGCTCTGTTCTTTTAGTAAAAAACTCAGAAACTGTGTAATTTATAACTAAAAAGGACTGGAATGCATATTATTCCGCCTTTTTGTTCAACCATTACAATTGTGAATGTAGATTCGTTGAAATTTAATTAAGCTGAGTTTCCACGTTGGTGTGAGATGGATGTTGTAGATTTCCGTCATCTTGTAAAAGGGGCTGCCTAATGTCAATGCTGCAAGCTGTGCTTTTTTCAGATCCATCTCTTTCCAAGTTATCATCTTTTCCCTTGCCCCACAGTACAGTATAAAGTCCCGCAATTATCAAAATTGCTCCCAACAAACTGAAGAACAGAACAGAAAAAACTGTGAAAAGACAGAATTGCTCCCAACAAACTGAAGAACAGAACAGGAAAAAACTGTGAACAAACAGACAGCTAAATAATACAAAACTTCAAATTATATAAAATGGAGATAGTACGCGTTATGACCTTCCAAGGTGAAGTTTCACGCGAAGGATGATATGTTCGAAGATGACAACCAATATTGTTGAAGTTGGACAAAACATTGCAACAAAGACTGGTCCCTTTGCACGGATACAATACATCTGTAAAAAGACTCCAAAACTGGAAGATAATAATCCCTGCACCAATACAACACATCACATCACATAGTAACAAAGTATATATTAGCAATACATCTGTAAAAAGACTCCAAAACTGAAAGATAATAATCCCTGCACCAATACAACACATCACATCACATAGTAACAAGTATTTATTAGGTTTTCAGAAAATCGAAGAGTAATATATGTTTTTTTTAACAGTAGGCTGAGCCTAGCCAGAGGCCAATCTCAAGGTTGGATGGAAGAACTATATATTCAGGTCAATCTTCAATGGCGTGATCAATAACCAGCCTGTTGCATAAGCTTTAATGTTGTGGCAGGTGGTATATACACTGTAGGATAGTCTCAATGTTGGATGGAAGAACTATCTACTCAGGTCAGTCTCCAATGGCCCAATCAATAACCAGCCTGCTGCATAGACTTTAATGTTGCCGCAGGTGGTACATACACCATACACATCAGTGATACATACACCATACGCATTAAAACTTACCCAGCAAGCTGGTTATTGATCGCCGTCCCCAATACCCAATGTTGAATGGAAGAAATATCTACTCAGACCAGTCCCAATGCCCAATGTTAAATGGAAGAACTATTACTCATTAGTCGGTGGGATATTCATTAGTGGGTAGAATGAGTAGAGTAATATATGTGTATAGACTCTCACAGAGTAGACAATGTTGAGAAGTTGAATGTTCCACTTCACCCTCCACGCAGAGGCCTTAGGCTCAAAGATTAAGGCCACCAAAATGGACTGTACAGCTGCTTGGGATAACATGATCGCTGTTAATGACAGTGGAGCTGGATATTTCCTCGCCACTGGAGCCTGTAATCAAAACAATATAAAATCTGCACATGATATGTAATATTTTGGGTCTACTTTGTATTAAAAATGGTGGTTCTTCTATCTGACTACCTATCCTACGTTTAAGGGTTGGGGAGGGTAAATACCTGAAAAGTAACCCATCCTGACCGAAATAAGCAGGCCACAAACAGCATTAAGGCCCCCAGTATCCATGTGCTAAGTCTAAGCCCATGAGGCGTTGCGAGGAGTACAGGGCCCTTGTAGAAGGTCATAATCATTGCACCACCAACGCAAACAATGGTACCCAGAACTTTCGCTTGCCCATACATGCTATTCATATCAACTTTCTCCATTCTGAATAATTCACCATATGCAGAAAACAATTGAAAACGAATTGCAGAGAAAATTGTTCGAATTTTTATTACTATAGCATGAGATATAATTAGGAGTACCCAGATGCTGTGGCCATCACGAATACGAAAACAGGAATGGTGTTTGTCATTGCAGAAGCAAATATGGCGGAAGTGTCTATCAGGCCTGCACAGTAAATATTCTGAAATGCGGTGATCCTGCAATTATATTGTTGCAAATATCCAATGCCATTATTAGTCTAATAATAGGGTTTGCAATTATATTATTGCAAATATCCAATGCCATGATTAGTCTAATAACAACAATACCATGATTAGTCTAAACAATAGGGTTTGCAGTTTTACAGGACGATTTGACTGTCTATTTACCCGCAAAGTGCAAGCACAAAAATCTGGCAGAAGATGGGGCAGGTCATTGCAGGACGTTTGTTTCTGCGAAACATGAAAATAGCAGGGATTAAGATCCATAATTTCAACCCTTTCATAGATTATAAATCATCAGGACGTTGAGTTTTAGTTCGGACGAGATCTTCCAGCTGTTGAAAACTATCTATGATATAACATACCTTTCTAGAAAATAAGCAAAAGGACCGATGGCCATTGTAGCAACAGCTTGCGTGTAAGCTACAAGGACAAAATGGTTCATTCCATTTCCCAGAGCAATTCTGGTAATGATAGTCAATCCTGCAATGCAGGCCTGATCTACAAGAATAGCTATGTGGGGTTTGAATGAGGCCAACCAGCTACCCATTTTTTCACAGTCCAGCGAAGAAGAACTGATCCAATCAAAATTAACGTTTTCAAGTTAATTTCATTTTCCTCCCATTGTCATCTGGTTGGTGAGGATGAAGACTCAAGACTGTAAATAGAGGTGCTAATCTTTGACATTCATAAAGCAACTGGGAGTCGGAAAAAGGTGTCCTCTATTCAATAATTTTTCTTGGTACATGCATAAGTACTGTGCAACTTTTTCATGTACGAATTTATGTGAGTGATTCCTCTTGATAATAAAAATTGTTGACAATATAACATCACTCACCAATAGTGTTTCTTCTTCACATCCAAGTATTGTCACCATTACTCTGGCAACCTACTGGTCAATTAATCATTTTGGCAACCCTCACTCTGGGCAATCCTCACTCTGGCAACTTACTGGTCAATTAATCAACTCCAAATCCTTGGTGATTCGCGGGTCATCATTGATTGGATAAACCACAAGTGTAACCTCAGGGTTGTAAATATCGAAGGCTGGAAACAAAAAACATTGGAATTGGCAAAAAATTTCAAAGATCTCAGCGTCCACCACATTTATAGAGTGCATAATAAAGAAGCCGATGCCCTCTCTAAAAGAGCTCTAACAGAAATCGAAGGAAGACTAACTGTTTACCACTCGGACAGTGGTCGGGAGAGTCAGCCCTCTTGCATTAATATCTTTGAATTGCCAAGAGTTGGTGAAGGGTAAATGACACCGAGGGCAGCCCCAGATTGCGTTTTCCAACCAGAGATGAGCAGTATTTTCTTGGCAGATTACCACTCCAGCATCCTTCAGTTTTTTCAGCCGGCACTCTGCTCTTTCCCTTCCGCCTATTACTAATAGTTCAGTTTTCTGTTGCTTCCTCCCGTTACCAATTATATTGGACTGTTGTGAGGACTGTTATCATGGCTCATGTCTCTTTGTTGATGTAAAAAAATTAATTCTAATATAAATTTGTGTTAATTTTTTCCTGAAAAAAAAAGTATTGTCACCATTATATTTCAAGTCGAAAGATATTTATTTGTTTACTTAACTTTTCCATGTTCGTAAATTTTTCATTTAATAAATTTATATTTTTTAATAAAAGCTATGTTTTATGAAATAAATATTATATTAAGTAATTGTTTTATTGAATCTAAGTTTCTTATGAAAAGTGACTGCAACTTTTTTTTAAATAGTTCAAACTTTGATATTAAAAGAAAAAGGCTTAAATAATATTTTCTATATTTATACTTTTATTATTGTTAAAAAATAATTATTTGAATTTGCATATTTTTTTTCAATTTTTGTTTATAAAATAACTCACAATTTTGTTATTATGTTTTTTCTATGATTCTTCCCACATCCACCCTTTGTTATCTCTAGGGTGAGGGTGAAAATAAAATAATAATGATATATATATATATATATATATATATATATATATATATATATATATATATATATATATATTAAAAGAAATAGATTTATTTGAAAGAGTATTTTTTATTTATTTTTTCTTAACATTTGTTTAACACCAACTACCTTCCCAAGGTTGGTGTGTCATTCAAGGGTGATTTTGATTTTGATTAATTAGATGCATGATGGTTTCTCAGCAGGCTAGTTCCACTCACTAAAAAAGTAGCAAAAAAAAAAACACCAACTACTTAAACTTGCATATTCCTCTTCAATACCATTCATTATTTTTTATTTACCTTTGCTCTAACATATTTTTATTGTTGTTTAAGACCAACTACTTGAACTTACATATTTTCTTTCAACACTTTTTCATTATTTACTAAAAATGATAAAGTTTAAAAATATAATTAAATTTATATTATAAATTTGAAAAACATGATTAATCTTCAAATATCAAATCTAAGAACACTTTTTTCATCATTTATTAAAAATGATAAAGTTTAAAAATATTAAAAAATTGAAAAACATGAATAATCTTTAAAGTTCAAATCAAAAAGCACTTTTTCATAATTTATTAAAAATGTCAAAGTTTAAAAATATAATTAAATTTACATTAAAATTTTGAAAAACATGATTAATATTCAAAGGTCAAATCAAAGAAGACTTTTTCATCATTTATTAAAAATGATAAAGTTTAAAAATTTAATTAAATTTACATTAAAAATTTGAAAAATATGATTAATTTTCAAAATTCAAATTAAAGAAGAGTGAAATCCATTTGAATAATTAAGAATCACTTAACAACACAAATATTATATTTATCAATATCTCATATGTTGTAATGACATGATGAAGGTACAACTAAGCATGTCTTTTTACCACCCATCCTTGGATAATCATAGCTTTGTTTGTACCTTTAATATAGGAAATGAGACAAACATTCATCAAGAATTTAAACTTAATTTGTGCAAATTTCATATTGGTTTTTTGCAGGAAATAATCTTTAATTTCCACATGCTATTAATTGCATATTGCCTCCTTAATGACATTTTTTTAGTACATATTGGTAACCTTTCAACAACTTAGTTCCTTTGAAGTTAAGAAGTCTTCATAAACCCTAACTTAATCACTTCTATAATAATGTTGTAACAATGGAGTATCAAAACAACTTATCAATGTCTTATACACACAATTCTAATCAATATGAGACAAATCTTCTACTAATGAGAAATGTCTTCCTCTAATATGAATATGAATTGATTTTTTATAAAACATTATTAGATAAGAAATATTAACAATAATAGTTATCTATCAAAACCTCTTGAATAAGTTTTATAATTAATATGATATTCATTGTTACATTTATTAGAAGTAGAAGTGAAATACATAAAATGTACCAATATATGTTCACATATAAAAAAAAATTCAAAATGAAGTCAACACAACAAATTCCACTTACCAAGTACCAATTTCACAAATAATAATATATTATACTACTTACGAATTGTCGAGTTCATACTCATCCATAATATATTATACCATTTCTAAATTGAGAGTGACTTTTGGAGTAAGTTCAAATCTTGATTCCTAACAAGTAGACATTGAAAAGTAATAAGAGTGTTATGGCTTCATGAAAAAGATGTTGATAAGTTACTTTTTATTTTTTGTTAATTTAAAGAGAAAATAATTTTATACCCTTTTATAAAATGTTGAAGAGGTCTTGAAAGGCAATGCAGATTTCATATTTATTGAATAAACATGATCATAGTATTATTTTCAAGTGTGGCACTTTGTTATTTTTTTAAGGATATCTTATGATCATATAAGTGTGAGTGTACGAAGCTGCTGAATCTTTTAGATGCAATGTAATATGTAAGAAAATCATTTACATTATGAAAAACTATAAGGTGAACATGTTTGAAAAAAATTGAGTCAAGAAAGTCTAAGTTTGGTAGTTTAGCTAACACATATAGATTAGGTGAACAAAGTGCATGCACATTATTAAGAAATAAAAATATTTTTAATTGAAAAAAATGTGGGTGTGTTTCTTTCAAGTAATTCACATAAAGTTATTTTTAGTTGAATGGAATTCATGCATTTTCTTCTTGTCTTAAAATAAAAGACCCATTTTGTCATAACCATAATATATTTTCTTTATTCCTTCACCATTGAGCCAAGAACACACTCACGCTTTGGAGAGGAGATTTCCTAGGGCTTGTGGACTTTGATTCATTGGTAAATTGGTTGAGAGTTTAACAAATTGGCAATTGATTCACTTAGATTCATAGATTTGGTAGGTAAACAATTCTAGTTTTGATCCAAATTATTTTCGGCGCGAAATGAGAGCGGAGGTATATTAAAGAAATGTACAAAGATGTATCAGATATCCAACAATATAACATAAATATATCATAGATATAAATAGAGAGATAAAGTAATACACAATTTATATTAATGAAAGAAATGTACACAGACTGTAAAAATACAGAGTGAAAGACTCGCTAAAATGGTGACAGCGTATCTCTAAGAAGAGATGTGATGGAAACTTGCATTCACAAGAAGATGATTGTTACGATGAGGCTCCAAAGGCATTTTAAACATAAGTAAAATCCAAAACCCTAACCCCAGAAGATGAAAATCCAAAAGGTTTGCGGGCCCCAATGGGGGTAGTTGATACGCCAACTTCTCGAGGGCGTAACTTTTGCATATGATCTCCGTTTGGGGCGCTTGATACACCATTGGAAAGTTCTAACTAAGAAGAATGATCTTTGACTCACCTAAGTCAATGCCTTTGGTAGTCACTCGGGCCCCAAATCCCCAAAAAACGTCGTTTAGGGCCTCAAAACGACGCCAGAAGTTTGGAACCCGAAAAGCTGCCGAAAAACTGCCAAGATGGAAAACTGTTTTTTAAGCCCGTGGAATGGGTGGGTGGTCACCGATATCCACCTGGATCAATTTTGGAGGAATCATCCTCATTTTTTATTTATTGCATATAATTTTAACTATAATATGTTTGTTTAAATCCATTTACATTGTTTTTAAAAAAATATTTCATTGCAATGGTTTTGAAATGGATGTTAAAAACCTAAACCTTCATGTTCCAAATCCAAGAAATATAAACATAAACCCCAATACAACCCTCATGTTTGGGTTATCTTTTCTCTATAGTACCTCCTCCCAGTCCTAAGCACATTCTATAAAGATTTTGCCTTCAAAATTATCATGTGTGTATGACTAGCAGGAAGAGACTTGTGATGCATGCTCTAGAACTAGGACTTAGGGTCATGTTTGTGAAATAGACCTGTCAATAACCTATATTCCAGCTGGCTCAATCCCTCTTGTTTAGCTTGTGCAATATCCTTCACTATGCAAAACCCTACATGGAAACCATAGGGTATGAACACTTGTTTCTTGTCCTTAACCAAAGTGTCATTATAGCCCTGTAGGATGGTCTCGTAACATATTTATCCTACGATGAGCCGGTTTGGGATGTGAGAGGGGAGTAAATGTGGTGCGTCGATGGCCCCAAACACCCTGATATAAGTCGTGGTTTCATCTAGGTACCAGTGGCCTACTTTTGAAATCATTTTGGTTGCTACATACAGTCTTGGGCATTCTTTTTTGAAAATAATAAAATAAACCCGAGCTATGAATTCATCATAGATGAGAGCACAAGATTTCTTGTACCTGTTTTCCCACAGGATTATGAAGTGGACATCTACAGGTAGCTCGGTGATGTGCCATCTCATATTCATGTTGGCGAAGACATTCCTTGCATAGATCACGTCTAGCAGATATGAACCCATGTGAAAAGCGCACACTTCTCCCTCCTTTGGTGTTTGAGCTTGCAATATGATAGTGCTCAATTGTTTAAAGATGATTTCTCCCTAGTTGAAGCTACTCCCGAAAATGACCACAATGTATGCTAGGGGCATCCATGTCTCCGATAACTTAGCGTAATCTTTCTCCTTGTATAATCGACAAAGTAGAGCCATTAAGTAGATGTATGGTTCCCTTAGATTGGTTGTCATGTACCAGTCGTTTCTCTGGTTTGTGAATTTCTTGTCTTCCTTCCACCATGAGGCCATTAATCGGATGGTGTCATGGAATTCATAGAACTTCACTACAAAATCTTTGTTTAACTGCTCCTCGAGGTCCTTGATCTTGTAATATTTCTAGACCTCTGTCGGGAGAAAAACACCAACAAATCTGCCATTCTCATCACTGACTAGGCACTTCATCGCGTTTCTATGATCCATTATCCAATCCAAAGTCTCAATGCAGGGAAATATTGGGGTTCGTCTGACTACCATATGCAGGCATGACCGTCGGATGTTCGGAAAAACCTGGTCGTCGAGCGCCCTTACATCCGAGTCGTTGTGGCGAATAAACTCTAGGTAATATTCCCGTTAATTCTGTTGAACAAATATCCCCATTGCGGGAGAATTATCTTTGATCCAGTGCTTTCTTCGGTATCGCCAAAAGCAGGGGTCTGATAAAACGATTTCTTAGTTGATGTCTTGATGATCGGTTCCACTCTATTAGCAAACTCCAACTGCCTCGCAGTGCCAGTAGAATATCCTTCACCGACCTCTACTTCCTTCAATTTTGTTGCCCTTGGAGAGTGTTTGGTCGTTGGATTCCTTGGAGGCATTTTTCCTCTTCTTTGCACTAGCCTAACTATTTTTTGAAATTATGAGAATCAAGTGCAACTCTTGAGATGCTCTCTTTGCTTCTTTGACTGCTCTAAAAAATGAGAAACTTGTGTGCATAATGTTGGGGTTCGAAATTGTCTTAGTGATTTAAATGGAGAGAATAATTAACTTGTCACATCAGTGCTTCAATTCGGGGTGTAAGTGTGGTTCTACAAAATCCGTCGCTAGATCCACATACTGCTTGAGATTAAGTGCATGATGGTTCATCGACGATTTCAAATTCTCGTTATTTGATCGACGCACAACGTAGGAACGTATGCAGAGAGAAACATTAATTGGCCTATTAAATGGAAGAATCTGATCTTATTTTGTGCTGAAAACGTCCCATCATTCTGCTAATTTAAACGGGTGGATCGAGAGTCGGCGCTTTTCTTTAGACAATGTTCGTTGATATCTCTTGGCAAAAACTCTGACGCCGATCCATCTTGTCGTACAATGCTGATGTGGAAATGTTGACCTAGAAGTGTGACTAGGACACGGGGAAACTTAAGGTGACTCAGGATGAAGCCAGGCCGTACAAAATTCCTACGCGACAAATACATGTGGCATTTGAGATTAGATTCTTTGTTTAAGAGTGTTAGTCAGAATCAGGGAGTTTCGTTAGATAAGCATTTTAACAAACATGTCCTACCACGTCGATGTCGAAAAAGTCTCAAGGATCGACGATCGAGGATCGACGATAAGTTTAAACAATTGTTCCAAGATTACCCCCTCGAAACTTGTTGATGCCGAAGCGTCGGGGATCGGTGGTCAGTGATGTGTCAATGTTAAAATTTTCCATGATTTAAATCTTTGATATTTCACCGACCCCGAACAAACGCATCGGTTATGAGTTATCGGAGGTTCGTCATGGCCCATGTTAATTTTTAGCACTCTCATATTTCGCCAACGCCGATAGGATATCGATCATTTCCTAAATCTTCTTTCCGAACAAATAGTGCAAATCTACTTTGTTTTTTACTGAAGTCGATGATACTTCGGTGATCGACGATTATTGTTACTATGTGGTCATTTTACTGCTCGAATTTTTCCGATGCCGCATAAGCATGTGGGTCACAATTTTAGTTATGGATTCTTAGTTAAAATGTCAAGTTCTTTTTTAGATACAAAGGTTTCACTATGACAGGTCCAAATAAATCCAACTTTATCGATGATGAGACTTGGAAACGAACTTAGCGATCCCTACACAACGGACTCAATTCCGAAAGAAGAACAAAAGAAAACAAATGGTAACCAAAAGAGAAAAAAAATCATAAAAACTTTTAAGGTGTGTTGAGTGCTCAACACCTTGGTCATACCATCTCCTTCAAAAATGGAAATGGTCATGCAATAAACAATTTCTATGAACTTACGACTCTCAAACTAGCTCTCATGAAGTTACACAAATTCAAATTTTTAGAGACCCACTTTTAGTCATTCAATGGATGAAATGAGGCTTCACCTTGAGAAAAATATGCAATCAACCTTCACTCATCTCTCTTATGCTCATGCCTACAGGGACAAAAACACAGAAGCAGACAAGCTCTCCAAAGAAGCACTGAAGCTGCAAGAGGGCACTCGAGAAATCCTTGAATCCTATCAAGGACAATCTTCTTCTTATTTTTATGAACAATGGTTTTAACTTCTTCACTTTATGTGATATTATGGAAATATGATACATGAAACTTGCAATTCTCTCAACCTTATTGGGAAGATTATATGCATACTTTTGAGGAATACGAGAGCTATTTTTTTTTTTTTTTGAAACATTTATATATAAAGATTACAAGCTAGTGCTAAGAGAAATAAAAAGTTCTGAACTATATGTGAATAAGCAAGTTTTGTTCTTACTGGTATATTCTCAAAAAATACAAAATATTGGTGAATATTCTTTAAGTCTCTATAGTTGACTTTATAAGGCAATCTAAAATACTCCACAACCTCTGCACTTGTAATTTTGTTTAATTTAATAAATTTGCCTTACTATTTTTAGTTGAAAAAAAAATAAACATTCATAATTTCAATGTGGATCATGAGTTGCATCGGTTTAGTCTCCTTCACTATTCTCATCAATGGCATAACCTCCCCATTATTCAAATCTCAAAGAGGAATTAGTCTCTAAAAATAATTCCTGTCTACTTACCCACAGGACGATTTGACTGTCTACTTACCCGCAAAGTGCAAGCACAAAAATCTGGCAGAAGATGGGGCAGGTCATTGCAGGACGTTTTTTTCTGCGAAACATGAAAATAGCAGGGATTAAGATCCATAATTTCAACCCTTTCATAGATTATAAATCATCAGCACGTTGAGTTTCAGTTCAGACGAGATTTTCCAGCTGTTGAAAACTATCTATGATATAACATACTTTTCTATAAAATAAGCAAAAGGACAGATGACCATTGTAGCAACAGCCTGCGTGTAAGCTACAAGGACAAAATGGTTCATTCCATTTCCCAGAGAAATTCTGGTAATGATATTCAATCCTGCAATGCAGGCCTGATCTACAAGAATAGCTATGTGGGGTTCGAATGAGGCCAACCAGCTACCCATTTTTTCACAGTCCAGAGAAGAAGAACTGATCCAATCAAAATTAACGTTTTCAAGTTAATTTAATTTTCCTTCAATTGCCATTTGGTTGGTGAGGATGAAGACTCAAGACTGTTAGATCATGAAAGATGAAGTCTACTGTTATGTAGCTAGAGATGCAATCGTAACAATGTAAATAGAGGTGCTAATCTCTGACATTCATAAAGCAACTGGGAGTCGGACAAAGTTGTCCTCTATTCAATAATTTTTCTTGGTACATGCATGATTACTGTGCAACTTTTTCATGTACGAATTTATGTGAGTGATTCCTCTTGACAATAAAAATCTCGACAGAGTGCATAAAAATTGTTAATAAAAACAATATAACATCACTCACCAATAGTGTTTCTTCTTCACATTCAAGTATTGTCACCATTATATTTCAAGTATTGTCACCATTATATTTCAAGTCGAAAGATATTTATTTGTTTACTCAACTTTTCCATGTTCGTAAAGTTTTCATTTAATAAATTTAGAATTTTTATAAAAGCTATGTTTTATGAAATAAATATAAAATTTGGTAATTGTTTTATTGAATCTAAGTTGCTTATGAAAAGTGACTGCAACTTTTCTTTTTAAATAGTTCAAACTTTGATAGTAAAAGAATATTTTCTATATTTATACTTTTATTATTGTTAAAAAATAATTATTTAAACTTACATATTCTTCTTCAATTTTTATTTGTAAAATAACTCAACTTTCTTGCTATGTTTTTTCTATGATTTCTCTACTCAACCTACGGTGGGGGTAATAATGAAGAAAACATATTAAATGAGGGTGGGGTAGGAGTAATAATGGAGAAAACATATTATATGAGGGTGGGCGTGAGGGTGGAGGTAATAATGGAGAAAACATATTATATTTTCTCTATGGTTTCCTCCACCTCCACCTCCACCCTCAGTAGAGAAAATATAATATGTTTTCTCTATGGTTCTCCAAGATGAGAGCAGGAGTAATAATGGAGAAAACATATTATATGAGGGTGAGTATGAGGATGAGGGTTATAATAGAGAAAACATATTATATGAGGGTGAGGGTGGCAGTGAGGGGAATAATAGAGAAAATATAATATGTTTTCTCTATAGTTCCACACACACACACACATATATATTCAAACTATAATATTAAAAGAAATAAGTTTATTTGAAAGAACATTTTATATTTACATTTTCTTTAATATCATTTTATTGTTGTTTAACACCAACTACTTAAACTTCCCCAGGTGTGGGATCGACTTAGATGCCTATTAAAAGTGGTTTCTCAAACAAAGTGGTTTCTCAAACTTACATATTTCTCTTCAATAATTTTCAGTATTTATTATTTTTTATTTACCTTTACTTTAACATATTTTTATTATTTTTCATTTATCTCTACTTTAACATATTTTTATTGTTGTTTAAAACCAATTACTTAACTTGTATATTCTCCTTCAACACTTTTTCATCATTTATTAAAAATGACAAAGTTTAAAAATATAATTGAATTTACATTGAAAATTTGAAAAACATGATTAATCTTCAAAGGTCAAATCAAGAACACTTTTTCATCATTTATTAAAAATGATAAAGTTTAAAAATATAATTAAATTCACATTAAAAATTTGAAAAACATGATTAATCTTCAAAAATCAAATTAAAGAACATTTTTTCATCATTTATTAAAAATGATAAAGTTTAAAAATATAATTAAATTTACATTAAAAATTTGAAAAACATGATTAATCTTCAAAGTTCAAATAAAAAAATATCAAAGAATGGTGAAATCCATTTGAATAATTAAGCATCACTTAACAACACAAATATTATATTTATCAATGTATATCTCATATGTTGTAATGAAATGATGAAGGCACAACCAAGCATGTCCTTTTACCACTATTTATCATTGTATGTCTCATATGTTGTAATGAAATGATGAAGGCACAACCAAGCATGTCCTTT
>WSFP011412963.1:0-20079 GCA_009831015.1 Picea engelmannii | reverse complement strand
ACATCTTCGTCTCCAATGTTCAGGTTGTCTGCATAACTGTAGAAAGCAGCCAGGTGTTCTTCTGCAGTTATGTCCCCTTCCCCGATGAACTTGGGCATATATTTCAAGTAATCTCCAACAGGGAAAGGATTCGTGGGATGAGGTAAGATCAAGGGAGCGTACCTAGCAGCAACTATGGCGTCCATTCTATTCAGCGGGGGATTAGCACCGGCCATAGGAATATTAGGCGGAGGAGAAGGAGTTCGCGAAGGGGCTACCGGGAACGAATCTCGGAGTGGGGTGGGAAACAAGAGGTGATTCAAGGAACAGGTTACCGAGCTCAAGTCAGCAGGTGCTCCTCCTTGTGCAGAAGTGGGGAAATCTTCTGTGGCCATGGGTCTACGCAAAGGTATAGCTTCAGAGGAGAGGGGAGTGACAAGGATTTCTCCCTCCAATCCCAGACCAGGAGGGGAAAACTCAGCAGGAACACTCCCAAAACTCAGGAAACGGGAAACTTCTGAAGAAGGTCTATCAAGAAACTGAGGAGGAGAAAACAAGGTTCTGACAAAAGGAGATGGTGGATTACCTATTTCGACGGTGGAAGCCTCTGCTTCAGGGGCCTTTCCTTTTCTGAGAACCCCCTCTGGATCGGTTTCAGGTGCAGCTAAGGGCAGTTGTGGATGAGACCGCGTGTGTCTGCCTCTGAACGCCACAATTAGTAGAGCAAGTTCTCCCCAGCGGAGTCGTCACAATGGAGTCGCCAGGTGCACAACAGCAATCTCACTAGTTTTGATCTCTTATGCACCTTCAGAATCAGCTAATCGTTGTCATTCAATCCCAGGGAAAATATTCAACTTCGTCCCCGGCAACGGCGCAGAAATGTTGGCGACAGAAGTCACTCCTGGATTGCTAGCAGGAGCAGAGCCCGACGCCCATCAGTTTTATGTCACTATTGTTCATAGATGGGTGATCAAATGGAAGGAAACTCGAAACAGTAGTGTTCCAACTCTGAAAACAGGTCAGGTATGCATGAGCAAGTGAGGTCTTGCGTAAATTTCAGACAGTGAGCTGTAGTAAAGAGTGAACAGGCGGAAGACTTATGGAGAAGAGTGAGAAGGTCCGTTATAAACAGCAGGTTCCTAACAGACTGTAGAAGAAGGCATCCAAACGCAAGGTCTTCTTGCATTTAAATACAGAGCACCAGAAAATACAATAATGCCACGATAAATCATTTATCATAACATAAATGCAACAATTCGCGCGACTTAGTCAATCACGAACTTTCCTAGCATAAGATGAAAAAATAGACGGGTAAAGAACTGTCTGTCATAAAACAAGAAATCTCATATACAGATACACAAGCTGGAAACTGAAATAGCTGCTAAACATTACAATAGGGAGCTCTGCTCAACCATCGATCCTTTACAAAATGGCAAAAATGCCTACATATACTCTTTCCTTCCTTTCCCCTGGCAGAGGCGTCTCAGAACTTTCAATGGATGGCGTCCCCTCAATCAGATATGTCCTCCGTTCCCCTGTCATACGCCTCTTTAATTCAGTATGGCTCACGCCAGGGGGTAGCTGAGCCCTTTGAATGTTGACTTGGCGTGTGCAGGTTCCTCTGGCGAGTTGAAGACTCGGCGTGGCCTTCCTGAAGAGAACCGGTACAGGGGATCCTCCCGGGTGGAATTTCAGCCGAGATCTCCATACTCTACAATAAATGAGTGATGTGAGTTTTGAGCCATCCTTTCTTTTCTCCATTAATCTCCAGCCGGTACTAGGAATTAGCCCGCATTAAATCAGTACCTGGGACCTCACCGTGCCTTCCCGTTTCAGGATCGTTTTAAATCCCCTCTTCTGAGCCGAAGCGGCTCCTTGGATTCCCTCGGGAATCACTGCTGCAACAACCCGATCCACAGGTCCTTAACTCCGTCGGGAAATCGCGTATCGGGATATCGCGATTTCCATTGTCATGCGCACGGGACTTTCAGTTTCCCGATCCCCAACTCAGCGGGATCTCTCGCCACGTGTCCCTCCTGTCGGACGGTTTTGATCCAATCGGGAAATCGCGGATCGCGATTCCTACATGCAAGAGTTTCTTGTCTTCGAAAACTCTGATTCCCCGATGAACTGAACCCCGACTCTCCTCCGCACACTAGGGCTTAACCCCGGCGCAACTTCTCGAGATCTAACGGCTGACGGGAATTCGTCGATCTCCTCTGTAAGATTCTGACCGTCAATTTTCTTTAAGGATGGTTCCCGACGCCAAAGACAACTTTGCCCGCTCGCTTGCTTTACTTCCTGCTACAAAAATGAGATTCTCTCGTGATATGCTCAGGTGCTTCTCGTGCAACTGCAGACCTGGGTACGCCTAGTCCCGAGACGAGAAATATCGCTAACACCACACATGACTGCTTTCTGCTGCTCCACGAGACCATACTAGAGCCAAGACTGAAATAATATCTGGAAGTGCTCTTTCGGTCAGGAATACTGTCGACCCAATCTGAATCTGAGTATCCATACAATCCAAACTCATGGTCAGATCTATACCAGAGACCATGATGTAGAGTACCCTTAAGGTACCTCAACACATGTTTTGTTGCAACCAAATGAACCTGTCTGGGCTGCTCCAAACGTTGACTCAAGGTGTTCACAGCAAAACATATATTCGGTCTTCTGCTCGTCAAATACATCAATGAGCCCACTATATGCCTGTATAAGGTAGAATCCACAATCTTTGAAGTTGTATCCTGCAACAACTTAAGATTTGATACCATCGGGGTAACCATGGCCTTACAATCCAACATCTCGAACCTCTTCAAGATTTCCACAGCATACTTTCCTTGATTTAGGAAAATCCTATCTGATCTATGCCAAACTTCTAGTCCCAAGAAGTAGTGCATCATTCCTAAATCTTTCATCTCGAATTCTGTAGGCAATTTTCTCTTACATTCAGTGATGAGCTTTTCCACACCTGTTAGAAACATGTCATCTACATACAGCAGTAGAATCGTCAGCTCACCATCCTTAACTTTAAAGTAAAGGTTAGGATCTGCACTACTCTTGGTAAAACCCAAGCTCATCAGAAAATTGTCAATCCTACCATACCATGCTCTAGGTGCCTTCTTCAATCCATATAAATCCTTCTTTAATCTGCACAGATGAGTCCCTCTATCATGTGTCTCGAATCCAAATGGTTGCTCCACATAAACTTCCTCTTTTATTTCACCATTCAAGAAGGTTGTATTTACATCCATCTGGTGCACCTTCCATTTCATCATAGCGGCCAATGAAAGTATAGTCTTGATCAAGGTATATCTTGCTACGAGAGCAAAAGTTTCTTCATAGTCAATCCCTTCCTTCTGAGAGAAACCTCGGTCCACAAATCTTGCCTTATATTTTTCAATACTGCCATTAACTGTGTATTTTGTCTTGTAGATCCATTTCAAACTCACCATAGATTTTTCCTTTGGTCTGGGAACCACATCCCAAACATCATTCTGCATAATGGACTAATATTCCTCTGCGATGGCATCTTTCCATACTTGATTTTCTATAGCCTCTTCATAACTGGAAGGTTTTGCATCCATTATGCCACATAAACATGCCATGTAGCTGGAATACAACTTCGGCTTCTTACTTTCCCTGAAATATTTCTCTGGGGCACCAATTCTTTCTGCATCTCTGATAAGCTCTTGTGCCCAAGATGGTCTTCTCTTGCGAGAAGGTATCTCAGCTGGTTTATGAGGTTCTGCCATGTCATGACCCTCTGGAATGACTTCCTCTGGAACTTTAGGAACTTAATTCTCTTCTTCATGTGCCTCTTCTGCATAGATCCGTTTGGATTTACCGAAAGTTGCATTCTCGTCGAAGGTTACATCTCGGTTGATCTCCACTTTTCGGTGACCGGGAATGTATATCTTGTAAGCCCTCGATGTGTCACTGTAACCAACAAATATGCCCTTTCATCCGGAAGGGTCCAACTTTGTGCTCTTTTCCTTGGGGACGTGAACAAATATAGGGCAGCCAAATATTCTGAAATAGCTAACTTTTGGCTTCTCTCCTGAGAAAATTTCTTCAAGTGTCGTGTTTTCAAGCACCTTGTGGGGACTTTTATTATGCACGTACATTGTCGTCTTTGTTGCTTCTTCCCACAGATGCATTGGAAGATCTTGATCATGGATCATAGCCTTTACTGCTTCCATGATTGTTTGGTTCTTCCTTTCAGCTATTCCATTCTGTTGAGGGTTATAGGGAGTAGAAAGCTCCCTCTTAATCCCAACTTCCTTGCAATAATCCTTGAATTCTTCTGAGGTGAATTCACCTCCAATGTTTGATCACAAGGTCTTTATCTTCCACTCTGTCAAGTTTTCTACTAGAGCCTTGAACTCTTTGAATTTGCCAAAAACTTCATTCTTTGCTTTTAACAAATAAATCCAAGCTTTATGTGAGTAATCATCAATGAAAGATACATAATATATATACCCACTTAGTGAAGTTGCCGACATCAGTCCACATACGTCTGAATGCATGATAGCCAAAACTCCTTTGGCTCTGCTATCGCTATTGGAAAAGGAGTGCTTCACGTTCTTTCTTTGTGCGCATCCTTTGCACATACCATCTGGTTTTGCTTGGATTTCTGGAAGACCTGTCACCATTTTTCTCACAACCGGAAGAGCTTTGTAGTGTAGGTGAGCAAATCTCATATGCCATAGTTCACTAGGATTCACAATATCATGAACCATTGCGGAGTCTGAATGTCCTTTTAATTTGTAGAGTCCTCCTTCTTCAACTCCAATCACTACTGCATCATCAAGGGTCTTCCCTCTAGGCCACATAAGAACTTGACCATCAATAAATGCTACTCTAAATCCTTTCTTGTCCAATGCTGAAATTGAGAGAAGATTCTTTTTTAAACCTGGAACATAGAGACCTTCCTTCATCTTCATTGGCTTGCCTGAGTTTAACTTGTAGGAAGCTTCTCCAACACCTTTGATTGAATATTGATAGTCATCACCCAATTTCACCTTGTGAGGTGAATTTTTATGAATAAGTTTAGATAAAGAGTCTTCATAGCCTGTCATGTTCTTGGAAGCACCACTGTCTATCAACCAAGTGTCACTTCCATGAGTAACAATACCTGTGAGGGTTGAGATAAGAACATAATCCTCATCACTTGATTCATCTTGCTTTGCAACCTTCTTGGGAGGCTCATCATCTTCAGCTGTATGAGCTTGATGCCTCTTACTTCCTTTCTTATTCTTAATTTCCATAATGAGGGGGAAATCCCTAACAAAGTGTCCCAATTTCTGACAACAGTAACAGCTGATCTTTGAGTTGTCTCTTTGACCCGTCTTAAACTTCTTAGGTAAAGAATTATCCTTCTTGTTCTTTCCTTCTTGGTGTGGGCAGCTAGGGTTTGATCTTCATCTGCCGTCTTTTCTTCTCTTGCAACTGTCCTAGCTCATTCCTGGTTACAATCTTCCCAAATCCTACTGAACTTGGGAAGCTTATTTCTTGAACAAATTCCTTGGATGAATGCATCCCATGACCTTGGGAGGCTATTCAAGGTAGTCATCACCATCTCTTATCCTTCTATTGAGTCACCAATGGCTTCTATCTGCTCCTTGATTTGATTCACTCTTGAGAAGTAGAAATGAATGGTTTTTGAGTTCTTCATTTTCACATTCTTCAACTGAGATCTCAGACTCATTCTTTGATTTATGTTGCTTTCCTCAAGCAGACGAGTTAAGGTGTCCATCATTTTCTTTGGAGAAGATAATGATGATATATGATGGATAAGGTGGTCCTTAATAGAGTCTGCAATAATCTTTTTTTCTCTCACCATGCCCTTCTTATATTTTGCCTTGCCTTCATCTCCTTGAGGTTCTTGAACCTCTTCTATAATGAACTTTTCCAGTTCATGTTCTTCAAGGAGGGTTACTCTGTACTTCCAGGCCCTGAAGTTATCAGCTCCATCTAGCTTCTCATCGATCTTTGTTCCGGTAGTCATCCTGCCTTCTGATGGTCTTAGTTTGTCCGGCAACTATCTCTAGACTGAAAACAACTACCTTTTAGGATTCTAGAACTGCAATTGGCTTCTATTCAGCCCTTCTCTGATACCATGTTGGAATTTTAAATTTTCTAGTTACACAATTACTTAATCCAATAGTAGCTGTAGTAGGATCATTGAAAGATAAACAATCACAGACACAATAAAACACAAAGATTATCCTGGGAAGCCCTCGTGGGGGAGAAAACCCAGCAACCAAAATCTTCAATACAGATTATGTCAACCAGTAAAATGATGTGTTATAGCTCTCCAAGAAAGACCAAGACCAAAACACCAAAAGAACCAGTGTCCAAGACTTGTGCGCTAGACCTTCTTATGCACTCTAAGATGCACAAGAGGTGTGTGAGTGTGTGAGTGTGTGTCCAAATGAGAGGAACCTATCCTCTATTTATACACAACAGTGCCTGTTGAAGAGACATGACTCTTGACCTAACTAACCCATAATAAGTAAAATACCAATAATATAATAATTTATGTTGAGCGGACTTGTAAAATATAATTATAATAACCTTTTAAAGGTTTGACTAAAACAAATATACAAGAATATCTTCCGTAGTTACACCAAAATATTAACAAGGCATACAACAATAATTTTTGTTTTGAGTGGATTGTGGGGCCCAGGCCTAGTGGGGCATACCTCATGGGCTTGTGAGTGGACTGTGGGTTCCAGCTAAGGGGGACGCACCTCCTTGGAGCCTTGGAGGCTGAATTGGCATACAATTCAAAGCAAGAAAGGTGGTTGGAGATGAGATAAAGGAAGGGGATGAGGGTGAGAGGACACATTCTCATTTGTGAGGTTGAGCAAGTGAGAGGAAGAGGGGTGCTTGGGCAAGAGAAGGAGTGAGCTAGCAACTGAGGTAGAGGGTGAGTTCATAGCTAGTTTGGAGCATCCAATGGAGGCCAACTCATGGCAATTTTGTGCAACAAAGGGAGGTCAAACTCAGGCCAAAGACAACAACCTTTAGGAGGTCGATTTCTGGGCATTTCATGCAGGGAGAAGCAGGTCGACTCTAGGCCAAAATACATCAGCCAACCAGGTCATACGCATCTCATACTAGCCAGCTGAAGTGCAGTTCGTATAGGGCAGAAATTGTGCAGGTCGTACTTGTTGGTTCGTACAGGTCTTGTTGTAGCTAGGTCATACAACAGATTTGTTGGGCCGATTTTAGCTAAGGGAGGAGAGGAAGGTTACTGGGATTTTCTGTAAAAAAATTATATGTTTTTTTTGTTGTTGTAAATTCTTTTGAAAGCCCATAATAAAGTCCCCTCTTTGTTGGTTTTCCCCACACTGTGGTTTTCAGGGTACATCTGGTGTTTGTCTATTTTTATGCTTGGTTTCTTGTATGCTTCTGCTGTCAATTTTTGAATTAATAACTCAATTGTAGGTTATTATCATAATTCTGAAATTTATAACATCAAAGTAAATTTTTGGGTTTAGTTAATTATTGGCATTAACCTCTATGTACTGAGTTATAAGAATTCAACAACAAAAGAGTTAAGACTATACAAAAAATAATGGAATAGTATATACAGTGTTGAAATCTGTCACGCGAAAATTATCGTTGCATTTTGGAGCCACACATGTGAATACATAGAGGGCACATTTTTTATCACTTGGCCAAACGTGTGCGTGGTTAGAGCATCTTGTGGAACACACCTCTTTGACTAGTCCATTCATGTGTTTGAGTTAGTTAATTCATGATATATTATTTGATTGGCTCAAAATGGTTTTAGACCATGGTATTGAGAGCGCCTCTTGTTTTAGCTCATGGTTTTGTTTGGGCACATTGTACTGGCACATGGTATTGTACTAACACATGGTTTTCTATTCATGGTTTTGTGAGGTGCCTTATCTATATAAGCAGGGCTCCTCTTTCATTTCTCATGGTTGGAAATAATTGGAAGACTAGTTTGCTCATTATTTTGCGTGTAATATTTTCTATTGCATGAGTCAGATTGTTCTAGGATAATCAAAGAACGGTTCGATGTTGCGAGTAGTCATTGAGGAAAGAGTTATTGCAAAGAAAACAATGCAAGTGAGGTATGAATTGTTTCTATGTCATTTGTTTGTGAAGTTTTAGACTAGATCTTTTGTATTGGAGGTGAATATCTAGGGGATTTACCTCCTTACCCTAGGTTTAGTTTAAAATTTAAAGTTTGTAATACTTAGGTTAATTTCTTTTGGACTAGCCTCCCTGTGATTCTTGCATAGTTCAAATCTCCTAGCTTGATGCTCACCGAGTAGTCTTCCAAGATGTTTGAAGACTTCAAACAATAAAGATAAGAGAGCAACTGCTCAAGAGTAGTTTAGACTCCATAGCCCAATGGTAAGGAAATAGGTTTCACTTGCCTTTTTCTAGCCATCTCTTTTCAATTTTTTCCTCTTAAATTCTTGTTTGCAAGAAACTGTGGGTTTATCGATCCATACTTTTCAGATCTAGGTTGCACCTTCCAAGTTTGCATGAGCTAGCATTCTTTTACGTTTTGCAGTAAACTTGGGTTTGTATTGTAGGTCAATCTCTTGAAATGGCTCTATCTTAAATCGATCTACTATATTCTGGATTAAATTTAATGTTTTTCTTATTTCATTTTCTGCGTAAGATTTAATATCCATGCCCTTAAAGAAACAAAGCATTTTCATCATAATTGAAATATCTAAGGGTTTTACATTCAAACGCTGATTTGACTTCAAACATTTGCAAGGTTAATGGATCTTATGAACTGAATTGAATCCTTCTTTTCGAAAACACTGCTGGAATTATTGAGCTAAGGAACTGATTGGTTAGATATCATTGAACATTTTAGCCTCCACTCTATTTAATGACTCGACCTCACATCTGGTTTATGGTTAAACATGTTTGAAATGCTGGTGAATAAACTTGACTCTGTTCTGAAGTGCTGAGGCTTAAGTTAAGATCATTGTCACACAAATTGGAAGCAACTCTTTGCAAATTCTTAAGCATTACACACACAAGAAACAAATAGATGCCTCCTTGCTCTCGTTATTTTACTAGGTGAATGGTCTAAGGTGAAAACTGAGTGAATGCTATAACCACGTAAATATTCACTGGCAAGCAAATGGTTTGTGAATCGTTTTTTTCAACTTCACGGAGTTTTACCTTCTTATCATTATCATCAAGCAAATCGATGCTAGAATCTTCTAACGACTTGGCTAGGAGGCACAATTGATGCATTTGGAATGAATTTATTTTCTTTGGATGCTCTGTTAAGTATTCTAAGTTGCTTTTCAACCTACATGCAAATTAATGCCATAAAGCTTTAGAACGATTTGTTTATATGTTTGATCGGTTCACCCTAAACACAACATTGTTACCATTTGAACTTATATGTGCGTCAACTCTGTCAAGTAAATATCAAATGTACTTCAGATCTGGTAAAACCACTGGTTAATACATGCGATTTAATGGTCATACCTGTTTCATGCTTGTCACAAATTTTAATGGTCTGGTTCTTTAATTATTTATGCTAATTCGAGATCTTCACAAAGAGATTGGATTAAAGAATTAAATACACCTAAGCAATGGTTTATGGCACGATTTTTGTGGACTGATACGATATCCTAAATTCAACATTCAGCCTGCTAAGTTTCATAACTTTTTGGTGTAGTATGACATTTTGATGCATTCTGGGCAGAAATATAATACCGTATATGTAATAATGTTGGATATCATGGTTTAAATGGTAGTTTTACTCCACAAACTCCACCATACCTGAGCAGTTTGGTTACACTTTAAATTCTGCTTTTGGTGACAGGAATTACAGAAATCATAGTAAATGCTAGCACTTAAAAGTATAATTCATGGCTCGTATGCACATGTGGTGACATGACATAAATCTGGTATAATTGGATATTTGTTATGATTATACTAAACTGGTTTACTTGGTCATTTCTTTCAGGAATCAAATGCATTCACACATAATCGCATACATGCCAATAATGTCTTAAATCAATAGCTCAGCACTTTGGTAACATGGTAGATTATACTTTTCAGTTGATATCATATTCATTTACCAGAGCACTTCTGGTTTGAAATTACATGAACACCACTTTCCTTCCTTAATGCAAGTCAATTTGACCAATAACTCAAAAGCTAATTTTTTCTCACACTGCTACAACTGTTTAGGCTAGATTGACCTTTAGGGATTCCCCCCTAGGCTAGGGTAGCTTCTTTCCTTAGTTTGAAGTGTGGGGCAAGGGTACTGAGGTGACAGTGGGTAGCTTGCCTGTAGTGCCTCTAGGCTCTCATGATTTGTGGTTAGAACTTTCTTAACCTAACAAGAGTTTGAGCGGTAACAGAAAGTTGAGTTGATTAGTTAAGGTAAATTCCAGATTTAGGTTATGAATTCTTTAGGGCAGTTTTAGGGGGGGTTATTATATGATTATCAAGTGAATTTCATTCCAAAAGCATTCCAGATCAGAAATCTACTCTATACTGTTAATAAACTTGCTTAAAGATATATAAAAATGCAACATAGACAAGTTATAAACGGCAGTATGTTTCAGCCCTCAAAACAGATTTGAAAAAGAGGGTTTCTAGGGCTAAAACCACAAATAAACCTGAAATAAATGTAACTTGCTAAATCTGAAAATGAAATAGGGTATAACAGTTACAAAAGATGAATCATTTCTCTTTTAATGCAGAAATATGGACCAGCAAGACAAATTTTGCAAGAAAAATGATTTTCAACCCAAGCTCATGCAAAATTGATCAAGACATTTTATCGCTGAAAATTTAAATGCAAGCTACAAAATTCAGATCTACCTAAAACAGAAATCAAATTTTGGATTTAAGTTTATGATGACTAGATAAAGAATACACTAGTGCCTACTTAATCGATTCGGCATATAGGGTCAACTAAGGCTCCTCTTGAGAAATTGTAAGTGAGAGTAGGGTGATAGTTAGGGCTGTCCACTACAAACCCTACCAAATTATCCTAGTTGCCTTACAAGCTTCAAGATGATCAAAGGGAAGATCCTCCACTAGAAATCCTCCAATAGCCTTGAGAAGGGACCTATCAAGAAGAGAGAAGAGGGTGCACCACCAACATTAGAGAAACAACACCACTTACAACAATTCAAAATAAATTACCGCAAGGATTTAAAGAGACCACTTACTCATCAAATCGACACACAAGACCATTAATCCATTGAATATCCATCAGTTGCAAAGCATCCACAAGACAAGATTTCCAAGAGAGCGCTCTAGCTAACCATCCATAGCATAATCCAAAAGTAGACAAAGAGTCTTCTCCACAACTTCCAGCAATGTTCACAATGAGAGGTGCTTCTCTTTTTATAGACAAGAGATCTAACAACCTTCTCAATATAAAATAATATTCTCCTAGATCTAGCCTAGAAAAACATAAACAACTATTATTTCCTCAAAAAACCATGGAGATGGTCAACAATGAGTAAAAATATGAGGTGGTTATGCCACCTATACAATGATGTCCATAATAAAGGAGGAATGAATCAAAGAGACCCTCAACAAGCTCCTCAAATCAAGCAAACTAGATTAACAACCAAGTTGCCCTCCTCAAATGAGTTAAAAAGGCCACATGTGTGGGACGTGTAGGCTCCTAGAAGTGGAAGACTCCCTCAAATAAGCTCAAAGCATATAGCTAGAATGGTCTTCAATGTGCAATGTCTCGAATGGTCTCCAATGTGCAACATCTCCCTCAAATAGTGGAATGACTTCCTCAAGGAGTGGAACAACCCCTTCGAAAGGCCCAACGACCTCCATAATGTGTGCAACGGCTCTATCATGGTCTCCAGTGCAATCATAATGATCCATGAAAGATACCACAATGATCCATGCAGTGTACAACCTCCAAGGCAAGGATCACAAGACCCAAGGCAGTCACAGATCTTGAGGCATGTGTCATGGATTCCAAAGCAGACACAAATCCCAATGCAAGTACATGGATTTCAAGGCATGTACACAAATCCCAATCCAACATAAAGAGTGAGTCATGTCAAAATGCAAGTGCCATTAGGTAGACAAACATTAAGTATCATCTTCTAACTTCACAATAACTCGGAGAATTTATACCATTTGCCAAGTTAAAATATGATGGCGACAACATCAACCCTCATTACATGCGCCAACCCTTAAGATAAGAAGTAGTTCCTAGGACACTAGGCAATGATATGTGTAGTGCTAGATGATATGACTTGGCGGGTAACTTCATGAGTTGAATTGCACAACCATGTAAGGTTTGTTAAAGATATTCATCCACATAAGCACCTTTAAAGATGAGGGTACACTTTTGCATTGAGTTACCATTTCCTCAACACTATTTCTTACTACCCCTTTTCTTGCCTTTTTCTTTATTTATTAGTCCTTTCTCTTTAGATATACATTGTTAAGCACAGGACTTTGGGGCAATGGCCTCATAGCGAGGAAGCATAGCTCAAGCTTTCTTTTGGCTTTTGATTTTTCTTTATTTTACTTTTGTTTTGTTGCATCAACCTCGAGCTTATAGCTCTTTTAAGATGAGACTTTTTTCATGGGACTATGAAGCATGAACCTTTTATGACATATGACAACCAACCATGAATGGGAGAACAGACATCGAGAAAGATGTAAAGTGTTAAGCGTGGAATGGGATATGGACACACTACACCTTCCTAGGCCTCTAGTAGTACAATTCTGCCCAAGAGTGACAACACTTAATCTAAAGGATGATTATGATCCACCACGGCAAAACAAGGCAAATAGCATAAATTTAGAGCGCTATGATCCATTCTCAGACTTAACCAATGCTCATCACTTTCATGCCAAGTACATGAGACACTAACACCATATATGAGCAATGAAATGAAATATGGCAATGTACAATATGCATATCAAGCCTCGTAAGCATAATCATCAACGAGAGTGAGTTGAGCAAATATAGAGAGCATCTCTGGCCAAATGTCCATAAACAACCATGGATCTCATGTGTGGAACTACTAATTGTGATAAGAATCACAAATGAAAAAATATYGTCTAGTTAACCCTACATGTTAGGGGGTAACATGTATCAAGGGAATGTTCTCCTAATAAAGTAATCAAAACAATCTGTTGTAAGAAGAAACCATATGCCAAAACYATCAACTGATTGTTAAAACCATGGGTACAAGGCGAGGGCGACCTATGAGAGTGTKCTCAAGCCAATCAAACCTCCACCATCCAAAGTGTAGTCATCTAYTCTCAAGGTATGTGCCCTAGGGAACTATGTACAAGAAGGATGAGAGCACACCACCTCATGAAAAGAAGTATATTTATCACAGCAAACCATGCCAACATGCCAAGGAACAACTAATAATCAATGAAACTTAGGGAGACCTAAGTTGATGGGTTTCCCTCTCCATGAATGCATAAAGGGTCAACCAAATGAGAGCTATGCTAAGAAAAACCTTTATGAAACTCCTCGACATGTTAGACACAAGCCTCCAAAATAAATGATGATGCCACAAGGTAATGCTTCATGAAATATGCATCAAACCATCTATATACCCATCAACAACACAACCACCAAATGCAACCTACTTGGGCAAGGTCTTCAATCTAAAATAGTCCTCATGGTATATGAGGGGGTAACAAGAATCAAAGGCCAATCTCGGCAGATTTGATGGAAAGAATGTTTGAACCTAATTCTTTAGAAAGGGCCATTGTTGTAACTAGAAGAGTAGAAAGTCATATAAAAGCTACCAAGGCAAAGGTACTTGACTCCAATAAAGGGGGTTATGCATATGATACAGGATCAATAAAGAGGAAAAATACAAAATGTCGAAAATCAAAACCCTTAGAAGTCTACCTACTTAAAACCGAATCCCTGAACCTCAAACCTTTATTGTAAATGCTCGAACTAAAATCCATTCCTATAAAATTATGCAAGGATTAATGTCACTTTTATAAAAGCTTATTAATGCCATGAGAATAAAATAGCAATGTCCTCTCTACTCATGTAGTAACATCTATATGTTTCGGAAAAAAATAAAACATGCACATTATTATTGAGAAAGAGTAAATAAATAGCCACAATACTAAATGAACAAATATATACTTACATTGATTTAGCGCTGCCTTGGACGATCGATATGAATGCCATCCACCTAACCTATTGTCACCAATAGAACCCACCTTAGCACTTAGATTTACAACAATTGCAGCTGCTCTTCCAGTGTCTTGCCCTCCCCCATTCCTTAGTAATGGCCACATGTGCTGAAAATGCAAGGCAAGCAATCAAGCCATACTTTATATATATATATATATATATATATATATATATATATATATATATATATATATATATATATATATACTTGAGGAGATAAATAAAAACGGATTCAAGAATTAGAAGCATAAACACAAAAATCAGTAAGAGACATTTGGGGAATTTTGAGGTCTAAAATGAGTCTCCTAAGAGATATAATAAAAAATTATGAGTTAGTCATTTTATGGGAAAGGTAAATTTACAACTCACCTCTTGCATTATTATCTATGTAACTATGGTTAAGTTAAGTTGAAAAGATATCTAGAAATAAAACTAATAAAAAAAACATCTATTGATATGACTAGAAATAAAAGTGCTTTTGTATTGATGAATTACTTTTAATTAAAAAAGTAGTAACCATAAAGTGGTACTCATATAATAAATAATGTACTATTTTTTTGATACAACCCATGTGATGAATCATATATTCATTTTTTAAATGGGGGAATATAAAATGTGACTAATTAAAAAATGAATACATAAATTATATCCACAAACTCAAACTATGTATACGTGTTTATGTTATAAACTACTTATTCATATCTTAATTTAATTAATATATGAATATGTGAGAGTTATGAATACATGGTTTCAAGTATCCATTTATTAGTTTTATCTAATATAAATATGTAATTCGTAACTAATATATATGGATATTTATATATATATATATATAATATTAGTTAAACTAATATAATATATGTATCCAACCCACGTATCCGAAGCATTATTTAGTCAAGCTAATATAATATATGAGATAGTTTTTAAATTAAATAAAACAATATATAAGTACCAGGTACTCATTATATTAACCCAGTCAAGTTAATATTAATATATAGGATATACCCCATATATTATATTAATTTGACTAATATAAAGATATGTTGTATACCCCATATATTAACAAAGGGCTAATATAATATATCGGATGCACCCTATATATTATACCACATATCCTACCTATTAGTCAAGGGCTAATATAATATATGGGGTGCACCCCATATATTATATTAGCCCTTGGCTAATATGTAAAGTATGTATACCATGTACCCCAAATAATACCACATTCCCCATATATTACACAAGAACTAATATAATATATGAGGTGTGGGGTGTACCCCTTATATTATATCAGCCCTTGCTTGATATATGGGGCATGTGGTATACAATGTACATACCCCATATATTAGCCCAAAGATAATATATATGGGGTGCACCCCACCCCATATATTATATTAACCCTTGGCTAATATATGGGGCACGTATACCACGTGCCTCATAGATTAGCCTAAGGCTAATATAATATATGGGTGCACTCATATATTATATCCAATAATATATTATATTATATTATATCTTGTATATTATAATAGCCACGGGTATGTATACTACGTGTCTTATATATTAGTATATGGAGTATTCATATTATATTAATCATATTACATGAAATATGTGGGTTGGATTTTTACATTTGTGTGTGTATTATGAATTGTTTTATGTAATTTAAAAAATAAAGTGTGAATAATATGTATAATTAACTTTACTTTAATAGTACATCTATATTATATTCAAAAGTAATTCTTAAGTACTTTTCTCATTATGAGTACTTTACTTGCAACACTACCAAGGTTAACTATGGGTTGTCATCCACTATTTAGAATGTGACAAATAAGCATTCTTAACTCAAACAATGCCAACTCATCCCTTGGGGATGATATCCTCCTCTAAAATCTAATTGATTCTTTTAAAGTTGATTTTGATAGTACATTTTTTTGTTTTGAGACCCATTTTTTACCGCAAAATTCCCTTGATGAGTTACTCCCAAAGATAGTGGGTTTTGTTACTTGTGTGATGAGTGAATGATTAAAAAATATGAGAGTTTTATCTCTTATTTATACAATGTCAATGACCTTTAATTACAATTAGGTCATGAAAAGGTCGACATGGCCAAATTACATGCAAAATCTAGTTTTTACACAAATTAAGATAATTAAACCCTAATTTCACTTTTAGAGATGACGTCATGCCTTTCTAGGGTGACGTTAGACCCCTAGGATGGAACGCTCGGCCTCAAAAGGAAAACACTTGGCCTCTAGAGGCCCCAAATGTTGCCACACGTGCCAACTTGCACCAAACAGTCCTCATAAATGCCAAACCCTAACTGGATGACATCAAGGGTCAACATGATGACGTTATGGGCCCTCAAGGGTCAACGTCATGGTGGAAGGGAAAGCCCCCCTGGATCTAGGCCTGCCAGAGTGTCTCGGGGGAAACGTCCTTTCTTCCTGGTGCCATCCTCTGGTGTCTCTCTGGCCCTAGTTGGGGTAACAACATCCATCTGTTGGGCTTTCAGCCCTATGGAGATATGACCTAATCATTCCCCCACATGCACCTGTCCAACTGGCAAAGTCCTGCAGCAACAACAAATACGCCCTCCAGGGGTTCATAAGTCACATGCATCATAGCAATATCAATCACATCTAATAATCAAA
This sequence comes from Picea engelmannii, assembly GCA_009831015.1. Classification (NCBI taxonomy): domain Eukaryota; kingdom Viridiplantae; phylum Streptophyta; class Pinopsida; order Pinales; family Pinaceae; genus Picea; species Picea engelmannii. Next base: position 3,252 of record WSFP011412963.1, on the reverse strand, counting down.
TTACTCAAACATGTGCATCGAATCCCCCTTTACCCAGACAAATGCTCAAAGGCGTTATGCAGTTCAACAAGTCAGGTTTGAAGAGGGTCTTAGGAGGTCCTATTGGGCTAGTCCTCCTTAAGTTTGGGGTGTTTCCCAAGTGAGAGACAATCTAGGTCATGTAAGTGTGTGAATGGTGTAGGGGAAGTGTTTGGGCAAAGGGTGCAGTGATAACAGGGAAATGCAGGTCTTGCCTATGGGTGCCTCTGTAGAGGGCAAGCTGCACCTTATCATGGATGCCATTGTTTCCTAGCCCATTCAATGCCTTTTATTCTTTGTCTTATTGCTTTTTATTTTCAAGGGAAAAGTTGGGGGACACTGTCATGGCGTGGTGACCAGTGGTGACAGCGTTACCCACAAGCACTTCATGGAAATGAGAAGGTTGGCTCGTGATGAGACCCCCTTTCTCTTGGCTATGCCACCAAGAGCCACTACCCTAGTTTGGTGACCAGATAGATGGTAGTTTCATACCGCTACATGCCCATGGACCTAATAGGTCGGCTCATGATAAGACCTCCCATCCACCAACTAGACCTTGAGTTTTATTTTATCTTATGGGTCCCCTTTTCTTATCGAGAAGCCTTTTATTGATTTCTCGGGAATCCTTGGGCGAAGCATCTCAAAGGTTTTATTTTGGCTTTTAACTCTAGCCAGCTACTTTTAAACTCTGGGCCTTTAGCCCCTTCTTCCCACAAGGCAAGGTACAACCCTTCCTAGTGTGGAAAACCCAATGCTCTAACCAAGGTAGGGGAAGATGAGAGGGATAATGATGAAAAATGGTAAGTATGGAAGGAATGGTCGATGACCTTTCATAGACCCACCTAGTGGCAACTCATCCTAAAGGGAACCAACTTACTAGGGCATTTTGTCACCACCCCCCAGGTATGAACAAGTTAAAAAGCATAATTTCCAACCAAACATTAAGAAATCAAGGAGAGTTCAGTGCAACATATTCAAATGCTTCGAAAATCAGAGTGACACATACCATGATACCCGGACTCATTACCTCGTGGAGCAAGACCCACTGCTACTTCAGGACCAGGCCGGTGGGATGGATGTTGCTGCTGTTGATAGATGGGATGCACTGAAGAAAAGATGGGCCCTCCGGGGCCAAGCTCAAGTCGCCTGGCTCTCAGTACTCAATGTCTAGGACCTGTGGGCCACAAGACATAATCTCCTTAGTTATCCCTAGGATGGGGGATAACAAGGTGTTCTAAGAAAAACCACTTACTAGGGCGCGATGTCAACCACTAAGGTGAAGCAGGGCAAAAGGCATAATGTCCAAGCACATATCATGAAATCTAGAGCAATCTAAGATACAACATAATCAAATGGCTTAAATATTGAAATGATGCTCACCATAATACTAACTTGTACCTTATGGAGCAAGACCCACTGCCTTTCGGAAGCCAGCTGGTGTGGTGGATGCCATCTGTAAACTTGTGACCATCTGTGGTGGTGAGTGGATTTTTCATCTGTGCAAAAGGGTACTAGTAGTCATGTAGTCTCTCTGCACTCCATATCTTCACCCTGAGGTCCTCGAGACATCATCTCCTTAGTTATCCACAAAATGGGGATAACATCTGGCTCCTACTTGGGGACATGTGCTCATCGTAGAGTGCATGAGAACCGCAGCATCTCCTGGTAGATTTGTGCATGCAAGGAAACATCAAATTGTCAAGTGCAGGATGGCCTACGCATCCTTGTCTCACATGATCATAATTAAAACCAACTAAGCTAAAAAAGAAAATTTTGACATTTTTTTAATAAATTCTAAGCTAAGCATGAAATCAATATGCAAGTAGAGCAAAATGAAAATGAGATGCATCTAAACTCACATGAGAAATCAAGATGCAAATGCAGGGAGAACAAGATGACTTACCTACTTACCTGGGGCCTTGGGGCCCTAAAGATCACGTGTTGGATGATGTCAGGTGAAGTCATACAACTAGTGCAACCATTTGATCATCTCATCAAAGTATCTCCCCCTGTGCTTAATCATGTAATACAACAAAGATAAGTTAAGCACATAATAATCATGAGTATAAACATATATATAATTGATCATGAAATAAAACTCATGACGATGGGTGGGAGGGAGGAAAACCTGTTGGAAAAAGAAACCATCAGCCCGATCATCCCGCCTGAAAGTGTAGCCACAAGACTGATCAATCCATCTCTGAAGGGGGCTACTATTGTTGAAATAATGTAACTGCGAAGAGCATTCTTATTATTATTGTTATTTTATTATTAGGATTAATCCCCATTGTGGATTAATCATGTCGGTAATTGTATTAGGACCAAATTCCCTTTTGCAGATTGGTCATCGGACAATTATAATGGGCAGAATAAGAAGTCGGCCCCAGCAGTTATTATTGAGACCCAGAATTAATTTAAAGGTGGGTTTACCCACCCAAAGTGAGAGGTCGGCCCTGCCAGTGAAACCCTTTCACACGTGCCAGTCTTATATATATAGGAGGCTAGCGCCTCACTTTAACACACAACTCACTTGCTCATTCTCTTACGAGGCAAGCTGCAATTACCAGTTGGAGAGAGGACAAGAAGAGTGGCGCATCTCTTGGAGAGGACTATCTGTATTGGTTTGAGTTATCCCTTGAGCATTGTATTAGCAATTTATGATCCGGAAGTTTTTGCTGGGTTTTCTTCCCCTAGAGGGTTTCCCAGGATAAATGTTGTGTCTCTTGTGAATATGTATTTCTCAGTGATCTTGTTCTTATGATGCTCTTCTCTATTGAAATGCAAAGAACTATAATAATGGCATAAACATTAACATGGTATCAGAGCCAACCTGAAGGAAACATTATTTGCAAGAGAAAAACGTCACTGTTGCAGCACCTGCAAATTAGGGTTTTGCAAAAGTAACTCTTTTCAGCTCCCTAAACACCTAGAAAGTTGTGCCCTCCCCCCAGGATCAATTTGGCACCTAGAGCGCACCTTTTCAGTGACTGGATCTCCCAGAAAGTGAAACCCTAGTTTCACAGAAGTACCAAAAGTACCAGAGTACCAGAAGTACCAGAAGCACCAGTCCAGAAATCCCCAGATCAGATTTGACGAGGTAAAAATTGGATTTTCTCAGATCCAAGGACACCAGGCTACTCGCCTCAGCCAAGTGCACCTCCTGGTAAGGTCAAAATTTGATTTTAAGCATTTTCAATTTTTGGTCATTTTCGTAGCCTCAAGTACAAGATGTCT